>JAECUM010015513.1:0-79556 GCA_016617855.1 Megalonaias nervosa
TCTGATTGCCCCTCACTAATGAAACATAATTCTGATTGCCCTTTTCCAGTGAGACAGGTAATTCTAATCACCCCTCTCCAGTGAGACAGATAATTCTGATTACCTTTGTCCAATGAGACGGATCTTGCATAAATGATCTGTTTGAAAATTGTAGCAACAACAACACTCCTCAAGCAGCTGAGGTCATCAGCATTCCATCTATGTCTAGAGAAATTCATTGATTCCTGGATCTTGTTAGAGATGCCTTGCACAAACATGATTTCTGTGCTTCATTATTGGAGATCTCAACAGCTAGAAGGCCTTCCACTCTGAAGGTGTATTTGGGGAAGTGGTGCATTTTCAACAACTGGTGTCACATTAATGATGTAACACCACTCGTAACATCCATGCCTCAGTTGACTAACTTCTTTGTTTTCCTCTTAAAGGACAAAAAAAAGTTAATCCCTATCACAATTAAGGGATACCATTCATGATTGCAGATACATTCAGAAAGGACATATTGTTCACAACAGGGATCTCGATGACATATTGTCAGATTTTTGACCTATCCAAACCCTGCTCACTCTCCTGGGTCTTGTTGTGGCTTAGCTTGGCCACATTTGAGTCTGTGTCTTCAACCCTGCTGAAGCAGTTATCATACAAGACTTGTTTCCTGATAGCAATAGGTTCCACATGCAGGATGAGAGAGCTGCATGAATTGTTGTGGATCCAAAATGAATGCATTTCATCAGACTAGTGCCACAACCTGGTTTCATCGTGAGGAACAAGTTACCATGTACAGGCAATCAAAAAATAACTAATTGCCTGGACATGGCCTCATAGCTTTCACTGTATTCCCCCAGGAAACTTTTGTAGGTAAGGCAGTTGCCATGTGCAGGACCCTGCAGGGATCTCCTTCGCATGAGTTAAACACATAATTTTTCATTGTGTCAGGAGAAATTCATCCTTTAGTACTGCAGTCATTGGGTTCCTACACAGTGATATAGGTAGAGGTTGAATGCAGTTTCGGTAAATTATATTTCTTCAAGAATACTTGAACCCATTGCAGCTGTCCCATGACAACTTGTTCACAAATTGGTCCAGAAATATAGGCTGAAGTTGTAAAATTACTGAGGGAAATCTGCAGATTTTAAAAGGGGATGCCATTCTGGCTGGACATAAACAGTGAGAGCACTGGGGTTGGGGGTGGAGATTGTAATTCATGAAACAACAACCATCAATATAGAAACTCAGTTTTTTTAAAACTTGTTCCATTAATCAAATATTAATGCCTTGATTTCATTGCAAGTCGTACTTAAACTTATTCTCATCCATTAGCAAACCTCTCTGCAAATTTTCGAGAATTCTCAGTTCACTACAAAACTTTGGAACTCACATTTCTATAATGAACCATATCTATGACACAAAACTTTTAATGCATTGACAACTCCTTTTGGTTGCTTCTCTTGCTATCCTTGATTACATTTGCTTATTAGTTGGATAAACCACTAATTAATGTTACTGTAATTATTTTACCTACATAATAATATTTATAGCAGTGTTCAACTGGAAATGAGTTGATTTGATACATTATCATTACCGTTAGCTGTTCATCATTATTCCACTGCTTTTATTTGATTTGACAATAAAGACGTTATTACCATAATAATTCAAAGCAGCTCTTCTTTTATTTGATTGAAACAATGCAACACAGTGCCACAAATTGGAGATCAAAACACAGTTGGCACTTAATTAGTTTTTCAGAAACACTTATGGACGTTGTTGTTGTTGTTGTAGGGTTTAACACCATTTTTCAGCACAAGATAGGCTATACATGGTGACCAGTATAAATGGTGGAGGAAGAACCCATGAAAATTCCGGAAAGAACCACCGACTGACGAGAAGCTACTGGCAAGCTTTTTCACATACCCACATTGGCTGAATCTGAGACTCAAACCCCCACAGACAGAGATGAGATGGCAGTGATCCGTAACGATGAGCACTTTAGACCATTCGGCCACTCAGGGCCTCACTCGTGGACATAACTGTTACAGTGGATTGACTCTTTTCACATTTGAATACAAGAGGGCATTGAGCATTTCTGGTGATTACACCAAAACCAAATGAAAAGATGGAACTAAATTGCAAATTTCACTTGACTAAACTTTTTTAAGGGCTGCCACTAGTAGGAATTTTCCTGACATGTTCATGGATAGAAATATTGTTGAATATTGTTATATACAGTGTACTGAGAATTTTTGTGTATAGAAAACTTGACAAATTATACAACTTATTAAAGTGAATTTCATGATGGTGAATTGAATTTCTGGGTACTAACCACCATTTACAACAATAATACAAGTGATATATTAAAGTTTCATTTGCTAGTTTTGATCACAATTTTCTTTGTGTTCAACAGATAGTGGCCAATTCCTTTGGTATTTTCAGGGGCAAAAATGGAATCCATGCCTGACCCCATGTTATAAACTGGTTTGCTAGTTGTTGAAGGAGGAGTGTGCTATCAGTCCCTCCCATTCTTGCCTGCAAATGCAAGCATCTTGTCTTAGGTTTTGCTCACACATGTAAATATCCAGGATATTGGCAGTTACAAATGGAGAATTGCATCCACTTGCCCATATGACACATAGATGTAATTATTTTCTTTGGTATTTCAGGGAGGGCTAGATTAGGAGATAGCGGAGATTATTTCCTAATGTTAATGTGATCAGGTAAGTATTCTCAGAGAAACATAATAGTCTAACAATTTCCTTTCTTCACCTCTTCTGCCTTAATGCAGCTGCAGATTTTCTTTCTTTCTATCACTTCTTCACATGAAGTCCCATCTCAACATGGAAATTACCCCTTACTGCAGGTAGCCCACCTCTAGATTTAGCTAAGGAAATCAAGATTTACAATAACTACAGCATGACTGGCTGTTCTGCTCATTACTTTTCCTCCTTTCAAGAACGGTTTGGTCTCTTGATGAGGTTCCATTCACATTAACAGCCACAGTGAATGCCTTTCAATCATGGCATGAGATACTATCTTGAGCGTGTGTGTGTGATTTGGAATTTTAATGTGGCTTTTAAAAAGTTTTGGTCATATTGCTACGATGTCTGCAGTGGGGCAGTTTATAGTGATGTCTAGCACTGGGGCATCATGCTGTAGACATGTAGCATAATGTCACACCCAGTCACCTTATCCTGACACCAGGCCGACCAGTCCTAACACTAACCTCTTAATGCTGAGTGCCTAGTGAGGCAGCTGTTAGTACCATTTTTATACGTCTGTGGTATGACTCGGCCAGGGTTTAAACCTGTGACCTCCCACATCTGAGGCAGACGCTCTAACCACTAGGCCACCGGAGCAGTCTAGACACTATCTTGAAAGGTATTCTGATTCTTTCTGACAACTATACTGTCATCAGCTACCAGTGAAGGCAAGAGGGAACCAAATCCCCAGATTTTGGCTTTTTTTAAATTTTCTAATATAGTGTAATTGTCAACAAATTCATAATCAAATTTTCCATATCCCAGGCAGGCTCAATGCCCTAGCAGGCTTGCTGTCCAAATGGTATCCATTAATAGGCACAGAATGGTCCATTCAGTGGTTTTCAGTCCAATCTGCACCCGTTGGAAAGAACTCCTACTCTCTGCAATGAGGTGGAACACCAAGCTCCAAGCTTTCATGTCACCTTGCCCAGATATAAAAGCCTGTGCAGTCGATTTCCTTTTGCTGAACTGTTATAGTGTCGATGCATTTCCCTCAACCCCTTTGATTTCCAAGATCATTCAGAAGGCCAGTTGATCCAAATGCAGATTAATTTTGGTTGCTCTCCTAAAATGGAAAATGTCATGGATCCACACATTTTGGAATGTACCCATGGAGATTCTTTTGAAAATCTAACCTTCTCCACAGCTGCTGAAACAACTGTGCTGGAAATGCTAAACCTGCAAGATTGGCTCATATCAAACAAACCATCAGAAACATTTCTGTAAACATATGGTGGATACAATTGCTGAAGCAAGAAAACCCATTACTGTGAAATCCTACAAATGGAAATGGAGAGTCTTCTAACAGTGGTGTGAGTCTGGAGACATCATGCTTAAATACCCTGGTACCACTAAGAGCTTACTTCTTTCCTTGGGTTTTAGGGCAAAAGAATTTGGTCCCAGTCATAATCAAGGGCTGCCATTTCATGATTTCTGTTTGAGACCATAGCAGGGACAACATAGGCATGAACAAAGACCAGTCTGACCTATACAAGTTTGATTTCATTTGTCCTGACCGAAAACCATGACTTTGTCTGAAATGGAGTCACTCCAAGATTTTAATGTTGCTGAACAAGGCACCCTTTGAACTGATGTACAAAGCCTTGCTGATTCAGCTTCCTGATAAGACATGCTTCCTAGTCACCCCTGCTTTGCAGGCAGTACCATTCAAATTCATGTGAGTCTTATTGATTAACCTGTGTTTGGTTTCAGCCATGAGAGCCACAGGTTTCATTGCTAAGAACAGGCTACTGCTCATGGTAATCAGTATTTCTCTTTGCAACCAGTATCTTTTGGACTCCCAAGGGCATCCTTAGAACTTGAAGTGATACCTGAAACATACTGAACAGAAACAAACTGTTGAGTGGATCAGAAGAGGGAAATCTCACTTGTTCTTACCTCTCAGAGTAGGAAGGGACAATATTTCTGCTCAAAATCTTTGGTTCTGGATTTGTTGTGTTATCTGCATAGCCTACAAGTAATTAATCCAAGATCTTACAAATTTCTTAAACATATTGGTACATGATGCTAGGGCATTTGCTAGCAGTGTAGCATTCAGGCAAGACTGGTGCCCATATTCATTGTGTCATGGCTTCATCTGCTTTCGCTGGATTTGTGGAAAAAAATATTGTTTCCTAAGACTGTCCATTCATTGATCTAATCTAACCCTAATTTGTATTGCACATGAAACCTGAAGTTGCTTGCATACATTAGGAAACCTAAGCCAGGGCCAACTCCTGGATAAGGCTATGTAACTCCATCTACCTCTTACCCATTTTCTAATATTGGGTAATGTATTTCCAGAAGAAACCAGTTTTTGGAGTAAAATGTATCTTTGATAATATTTGACTCAGTCTTTTTTACAGTCGCATTTTCCAAGCTCTCCTTGCAGTGTTTTCCTTGGAAAAATGTGCACCTCCACTCTAGTAGTAACTGACAGATGACCAGATTTGGCACTAGTCCATCTATCCAAGGGAAGACCACACTCATCTGACTTGTCTGTTATTAGTTGACATTATAGCACTTTCTTAGCTTTTTGGTTGGTGTGTTCAGAGATCCGTGTTTATACATAATAGGTGAACCAAAATAAGAAAATATATAGGTCTTAGTAAAGAGTGACAGATTATTAGTATACTAAGTTTTAGGAAATTTCTCATCAGATTTGCAAACACTGTGAGGGTTGAATGAAATAATGGAAAAAGAAGAGCATGAAATGTTTGTTTTATATCTATTTCAATAGAGTTCTGTGAACAGTTTCCACTGAGTCACTTCTCTCCAGATTTAAGGATATGACACATTTCCACAAAAATCACTGGTCAGGTTTACCATATAGAATGCTTTACTTGTTGCAGTGTTGCATCAAGTATTAGAGATAAAGATAAGGCCACAAATTGTAAACATTATAGGAGTTGAAGGATCTGTAATATTAACATTTAACAATGCCCTAGTTTATCATTGGAATTTTGTTTTCTTTTTCACAGGCATACAATCCAGATGTCAGTCAGAGAGCATATGCAGGTATGTCCATGGTGATTTAAAAGTACGTCCCAATTGACCAGTTTTTATGCACCTGCAAGCATATCATTATGGTGTTGTATGTCCACACACGTCTGTCTGTTACCGGTTTTGTTCTCTGCACAACAACATTAGTTATCCACCGAAGTTGCCATACATTGTGGATGGCTTGCACTTGGGGGAAAGGAAGAATCTTATACATTTTTGGGGTCAAAATGTCAAGATCAGTTAGACTGAAAGAATAAAAATGTTTCTGCAAAATAACTTGAGTGTTCCATCCTCAACAGTTACCAAACATTGTGGATGGCTTACACCTGGGGTAAGGTTGTTGTTGTTGTTGTTGTGGGGCTTAACGCCATTTTTCAGCACACGATAGGCTATACATGGCGGCCAGTATTAATGGTGGAGGAAGAAACCCGGAAATCCCTGGAAAGAACCACCGACCCACGAGAAGCTACTGGCAAGCTTTCTCACATATCCACATTCGCCGAATCCTAGACTCGAACCCATGCAGACAGAGGTGAGATGGCAGTGATCCGTAACGGTGAGCGCTTTAGACCACTCGGCCACTCGGGGCCCCCCTGGGGTAAGGAAGAAGTCTGTTAATTTCCCATTCAAAAGGTTAAAGGTCAAGGTAACTGACTGAAAGAATACAAATGGTTTCATCACAATGATGCAAGTTTGGCATTATTTACCAGGACCAAACTTTGTGGATAACTTGTTCTTGGAGTAAGCATGAAGCCTATTAATCTGGGGGTCAAAAGGTTAAAGGTCAAGTCACTGTTACTGAAAGAAGAAAAGTGATTTATTTACACAAATTTTATGTATCTGCATAGTGGACTGTTAAACACAAGCTGGGTGTATAATGTCCCATTCACATTACTCATGTTATTTTTAATTTTTCTTTAGCTCAATGAATAATTTTGATCTTTCACTATGCTGCTTGCTTCAGTTATCAAGTTCAGTCAAGTAATCACTTCCCAACTATTGTGGATTCATATTAAATCAGTAGATACTGATACTAGTTGATTTCCTGGTCACTACAGATAGTGTCTGCCCTAAAGCAGAATGAGAGGGCAGCATGCCATCTCCATAGTGATCCCTGCCTTTATATATTGGCCTTTTTCCTTTATTTAATACCATTTTGCCCATTTGCCTCTCTGACTGCACCACTTTCCATATTACTTTGAAATGTTTGTCATTTCTTGACAAAACAGTCCTCAGTTTCGTGTATGTGAGTTAGATCTCAGACTGCTTATATTTTATATTAATCACATGGGGACAATTACTAAACTGATCCTCAAACTTCCATCAAGCACACCTTGTTTTCTTTACATAACAGTAGCTAGATATCAGTCTGTTCAAAGCAAGACCGGTCATGACACACAGTACATATATATTATTATCACAAAAATGTGTCACTAAATTTTTTTGTCACCGAGATGTTAAGTACCAAGTCATTACCAGGATTTTTTTAAGATAAGATTATTATGATAATGATATGTTATTATATACTTATCAAGTTTCAGATAGAATTCCAGAATGTGACTGAAAAAAAAAAGAAAATGTTTATAATTTCAACATTTCTGAAATGAACTTCATCTAAAGTCATAAACCAAATTTAATTTTCTTAAACAATTTAAATGCACACGACAGTCATTTTTATGAATGAAGCATAACACAAGTTTTTTGACATGTATATGACTTACAGCAATTGTACAATTGCCAATTGTACCACAAGGAAAAGGTAGTTCAGGCCTCGTTTGAGAGTATGGTAATATCGGATCAGAAACTAACAGTATTGGAATGTAGCGGTAAAATTCTAGCTCATTGTTGGGTGGAAAATTGATAGGTGTATAATAAAGCACTCTGTACATGTGATCAACATTGTTTACAATGCTGATTCATTTACTTGATCATCACCAACATGTATCAGTATGCTCTAGGTTTCTGATGTTAAAGCATAGCTGCTGAACATCAGGTGGTGTATAAAATATGTTTGGTGTGTGCACTGTAAATGTGCCATCCTTTAAGAGAAGTTCAAAAGAAACAAACTGAAAGAGCCAAGAGATTTAAGAGAAATGATTTCAATTCAGATTTTTTTTTTTTAATGGGTACATGCAGAGAGATAAAGGCTGACTTTCTTGCAGTATTTGTGGAGTTTTGTGAATATTCAAAGTTCTTTAAACCACACCTCGGCATGCAAACTCATACAAAGATGTAAAATTTAGACCATGGACTTGTTAATGCAAAGATTAAAAAACAGCTGTTAATACTTTACCAAAATTGTATTTCCAAATGCATAGATATTGATGTGCTGTTTGAATAAAAGGATCATATAAAAAGCAACATATTTTAGAAAATTACAAACAATGTATTCTGTTTTGTTATGTATATTTAATTTATATTATGTGCTTAACTTTTGTCCATGATTGTAAGTTGTAAACAGATTGTTTACATAGAATTTGAGTTGAAGACAGTCTTATTTAGAATTAGACTAGGTTTATCCATTTGAATGATTCATATTCTGTTGTGATGCAGCTCAAGTGAATATGTTTATAAATTGGGATTTGATAAACAGTTCATTCCTGTTTTATATCAGTCTGGTGGAGTCTGATCACAGTTTGCAGTTTGTGACTTAAGGTATAATTTGAGAGGAATTATTTATTGAAATTATTCATTGGAATTACTAAGGTCATCATTGACTTGGATTGTTACATTACTCTGGAATTTGTGAACTGATTCAAAGACATTCTGGATTGCATCATTGTGGTACATCAGGACATTGAAGACTACTGGAACTAGTTCAGAAAATTCTAAATTTTTGGACATGTGATAGGACTTATGGGATTATTTTCAATTTATGTAATAGTTTCAGTATCACTTGAATATACATATTGTATTATAGGGAAATAAATTGCATGTTGATTTTACTACATTGTTGGTTTCACTTTCTTTCAATTACATATTTTAAGACCTAGAGTCATAACAGTTTTCACTGTTTGTAAGTCTTTTGTCTCTTTTTCTAAGGAGCATCCATTATTGCATAATACATATGATTTGAATTTTTTTTACAATTTTATCTTGTGTTATTTATAGCTGACATTCAATTTTGCATGCATGTTACTGTGAAGCATCATACCCTTCTTGGCCAGCAACCTGCACCTCAGGACCAGCACCTTTCCCCTTTTGCTTTCTAATGAAATAAAGAAATAACTTCTAAGTTTTTGTTAAGTTAGTACAGACCTTAAAATTGCTAATCTTACCCAATCTGCATGATGTTTGCCTTTCATTTCCATTAAAAATGCATTCAGAATTCTTCAATTTTATTTCATTCACATTTGTATTTTGGCTATCAATTAATTATTTATTAGTTAGTAGTAACAGAAATGCATTTTGTTTTGCATTTATTATTTCCGTTTGTTGTTCCTGTCATTTAATTTTATTTGGAATGAAATGGAAATGCAGTTGCTGAAGTTGGGTTTTCCATTTTAAAGGGAGATAGCTATTGTTTTCACTATCAAACTCATAAAATGCAAAAGACTTAATTTATAATAAATAAAAATATATCCACATCTGAAATAAATGTAAATATTTAAATATCAGCACATTATGTCTTATTTCATTTGTTCAGATAACAGTTGTACAGATAACAGTTGTATGGATACAAGTATATTAGTGATGTCATCACATGATGAGCACATCTTATGTCTGATTTGAAAAGAACATATTACAGCTTGTAAGGAGTGAAACGTTGTCTTTCATTGTAAAGAATCTGATCCGAGTTATATAAAAGGACTTTTAACCATGAAAATTAAGTGGTGAGCTGAAAAATAAAAGATCTTCAAATCCAAATGCATTCACTTTTTGTTCTCTTTTCATTAGAATGCACTCATGATTTCATTTACATTCATTCTGCATTCAGCTTGGATGTGTTGTCATTTCACTGGTAATAATTACCTGTAAGAAGTGCTCACAAAATCTTAAAATTGCCTTTGTCATAGGGTTTATATTTGTTAAATTGTTACAGAATAAACTAGACATATGTAACAGATGGCTGTGTCTAATTCTGTTGCTACTTAGAAATTTCTTACATTTCAATTAATATTTTTTTTGTAAGCTATCAGAATTTGATTTTGAGTGTTCACTTTAGTTGCTGAATTTAATGAATACAGGGTAGAGACTCTAAGTACTGTGGAAAGCTCAGATGAATTCACAGTAAATCTAAATTGGCCACTAATTTAAATTTTGATTTACTGTAAACTGGCAAAGTTTTAATGATGCTGGAATAATATTTACAGTTAAATTTTCGTTGTTACTTAACTCCACTATATTTCAGTCTGGGTGTCAGAGATCATGCTTCAGCAGACCCAGGTTGCTACGGTGATTGACTACTACAACAAATGGATGAAGGTTGGTTAGGAATTAAGATGAGTCAGTGTATCATTCAGCAAGTCCAGAAAATAATGGTGGGGTGGGGTAGAATTTAGTTAACAATTTACAATACCTACCACCTTTCTAATTTTAATTGAAATTACAGCATTTGTTGAATATAGGCAATCAAACTGCCAACCTCAAAAAATTCATTTAGTGTGCTTTCTAACCCACCTTCCTACCCACCCCTCATTTCAGTTATAGCTTTGACCATATTTCATCCTCCATATTCTCTGTATGGGAATGGGTTATTTGCCAGACCATTGTTTTTGTGTTGTTGGCTGTGTTCACCCAGTTTTATATTCAGCACTCTGACAAAAACAAGGTAAAGGGATTTGATCTTGACAGGTGTTGAATTTGTGCTCATACTAGTTTATTATTTGAACCATTTAAGCAACCAACCTTTGTTATCAGCATATTTTTGTTCTTTGGGTTTTTTTGTTTACATTATCTAAAGAGTTTATTGTGTTTAATGCACAAACTTAAATACATATAAATACACAAACATTGTCCAAGGCAAATCCATGAATTTAACTCCCCACAAAAATGCCCTTTTTTGATGCAAAAACCTTGAAAATTAATACCCAGTAAAATAAATGAAACATATTAAATACAGAGTTTGAGAAGGAGCCATGGCAACTCAGTGGTTGGTGTGCATGACTCATTACGCAATGGTACCTGTTCAAATCCTACCATTGTATCAGCCCAGGTTGGCTTCTGGGGTGTGTTCTTGGGCAAGGTACTTCACTCCAATTGCCTTGACGCTAAGTAACCATTTTGTGTCTCTGTGCTATAATATACCCTCCCAAAGCAAGATTGAAAGTAAGCTTTGGCCTCAGCACCAATTTTATATGAATTAACTTGTGCTCGTGTATTTTAAAAATCTCTAAGTATTGGATGAAACATTGAAAACTCCACATAAAAACTCTAGCCATTTCTTGAAATAAAACCTTAGTCTGCCCTTAAAACAGCCTTAGCTCACTGAAAAATCCCTGAACAAATACCTTAGCATAACAAAATAACATTTAGTTCTTTTAAAAATCAAATAAATCATATCAACAAATGATATTATAATGGCTTTGTAACATACAGACCACAATTATGATGTGAATATCTTTGCTTATTGTTTAATAAAATTTTTTGTTTTTATATTTAGCATCAAAGATTTAAATTTGAGTATTTCTTAACTGACGGCTTGCTTGTTCTTTGTCTAATCTGTATTTTTGTAATTAATAACATTCTTTTTATCAAAGTGGAATCAGCATGACCAGCAAGTTTTCAGATTTTTATAAGGTTAGTTTGGTAAAATTCATCCCCAACGAGAAACCATAGCTTTGCCCACAAAAAATCCCAATCAGCCAAGAAAAAAAATCCTTGTCATGACATAAAGACATTGTTACATATGTAAGATGCACAAAGCCATCTGACTAGAACATGTCTGCTTTATGAACAAGTTTGGCATTGTACATATACTTCGTTGATACATGTTATTGTCATAAAATATAGGGTTGAATCTCATGAAGAAAACCTATTTTCAATACACCATAAATAGCAATGGTTTTTAAATATATTAATTAAAAATGTGTACCATATATACTTGCTTATAAGTAAAGTACAATTGCAGAGACTGTACAGACTCGAATATGCCATCACATAATGCTCCAGCAGATCTGGGTCTGTGCAATTTGTTAGGAGTAATCAGTATGTCAACATGGGCCCTGATCTGCAATGGCAGAACAGTGTAATTTTTGTTTGTAGTTGGACTTCACTTATAGGTGATTGTATATGTATGAAAAGTATGATCCATATGATTTTCTGTATTTTTTTTTTTTTTTTTATTTCAGAGGTGGCCCACTCTTGAAGATTTATCAAAAGCAACACTTGAGGTGAAAAACAGCTCATTCCAAGCATATATTTACTATATTTATCTGATGGTAAACCCATGCAGATGATAAGTCCATGCTTGATGATAAACCCATACTTAATGAAAAGTCCATGTTTGATGATATGTCCATTCCTGATGATAAGCCCATATTTAATGATAAGTCCATGCCTGATGATCTGTGCCTGATGATAAGTCCATATTTGATAAATCCTTGCTTAATGATAGATCCACTCCCATTTGCATAAAATTTATGCATATGTTTACTTTGGATGATTTTGATAATAAGCCCAACCCTTTTTTAACAAATTAGGCTTGGCCAGTGGTAATAGCAAAATTACTGTAACGTGGAATGTAGATCAAAATGCCTTTGTTCAGCAATATTTATAATTATACTTTTTCTATTGTTCAATTATATTGTCCAGTTGAGAAATTTTTCTTGTTTATGTTTTCAATCTGTGTTGACAAGCACAACTTTTTCTTAACTACTTAATGTTTTCATAAATCGGTCCCATTAGTAACTGCTCTGGTGGCCTAGTCACGGGTTCGAACCCCCACTGAGTCATACCAAAGACTTATACAAATGGTACTAACAGCTGCCTCGCTAGGCACTCAATATTAAGAGGTTAGTGTTAGGACTGATTGGCATGGTGTCAGGATAATGTGACTGGGTGCGGCATGATGCTACATGTCTGTGGCATGATACCTCAGTGCTAGACGTCACTATAAACTGCCACACTGCAGACATCGTAGCGATATGACTGAATTTTTTTTAAAGCTAGGTTAAAAATTCAAATCACTCACACCATCAGTAACATGAATTACTGGTATTACTACATGCAAGTGTCAACTAGTACATTTATCATAATTTTCCATCTAATGTGTTGTTTGGATGTTGAGGCCATGTAAGAAGCAACATCAGTGTGACATTAATTTGACTATGATACCTTAAGTCGTTTCAAAGTTAGATTTACAGTCTTTGCATACTGAAGTCATATTTAATTAACAGAAGTCTTCTGTAAATTGCATTACTCCAGGCTCTTTGGATTCATCTATACCCCTACTCCCCGTAGATCCCCTTACAACTCCACCACCCCAAACTTCCAAAGCTCCAGAAACCTAACCTCTCTTTACTTACATAAAGACGATTCATGGTTAAAAACTTTTGTTCTTTTTAACAGACCATATCTTGAAATTCCATCACAAAATGTGAAGAAAAGAAGTAAAGTTTTTTTGTGAAATTGTAATAAATTTCTAAAACTACTTCTGCATACACATATGTTCAGATCAATGGGATAAAAATTAGGAATGGTTAATGCAAACTTGATTACAAAGTACCACATAATGACTATCATTAGGTAACTTTTATGATAATTGACAATGCACATACAAAACCTGATCACAATGTACAACATAATGACTATCATTAGATAACTTTTATATCGGTGTTAACTGACTGTTATGCACAGACAGGATCACAAAGTAACGCATAATAAAAATAATACATATGTGATCGTTATTTGCATTAATTGATTCACCATCAGCAGCTATGTACCTGTACATTTGTTTGATGGTGTTGCACTTGATACATGCAGTTAAACAAATCTATTGCATGTACAAACATTCAATCGAAACTAAATATATATACTTATTTATACATACACACATTCCAGTGTACATTAATATATGAATATGTACACTTAGGCATTCTTTTCTTAGTTGTAGCAATTTGGCTCATGTGGTTATGTGAGAAAGCTTGTCAGTAGCTTCTCATGCATCGGTGGTTCTTTCCGGGGTTTTCCTGGGTTCTTCCTCCACCATTTATACTGGCCATCATGTATAGCCTTTCTTGTGCTGAAAAATGGCGTTAAACCCTACAACAGCAACAACAACTTAGTTGTAGCATAAGAACATTATACAGGAAATACGATAGTATTGTATTTATTAAGCAATGAAAGGAAGATGAGATGAAAGTAACAGTAACTGTAAGAAGAATATTATAATAATTAATAACAAATTAATAAATCATGTATCTTTATGTAATTTTAAGTAGCATTCTGTATTATTATATTAAGTTATTGCTCTATGGATATAATTTCCCAGATCTCTAACCTCTGCAGATTGAAATGGAATTTAGTAATTTTATAGATTTTGATTAATTAGATAGATTTCCTATCAGCATTGTTTTAAATTTATTTCTTGTTCAAAACTTTCCTATTGAAACAAAAACCCAGTTTTGTATGCCATAATTTAGTGGGATCACATTAGTATTCTTTTGTTATGCAGGCCTTAGGGGTTGGTGTTCTAATTTTTCTTCCTTGGCTCCTTTTTCAATGCCTGTGTTTGCCATCTTAATTAACAGGATGCACCAGTGTTATTATAATTAAGCTGGGACCAAGCCTATTTAGTGCACCGGACACCATATGAAACTCTTCAACCATAACCATACCTGTAATCTTGAAAGATGGAAATCCAGAGTAATAGATATGGTTTAAGGATAGAACTGATAATGGTGTGCCTTATGCTGTATAAGGGGGGAAAACATTTCACTTACATAAATTTATACGGCCAGTTGGTATTATATAGAAGTGCAACATGGAAAATGGACTATGGAGATTTAGTATTATAGTTGTGGACTAAGATAAATTGAGGGTTCTGTACTTTGACTTACTTTCTTCCACTATTAAATAAATTTTTTTCTAGTTTTCCAGTCTTCTCAGACAGAGTTAAACATATGAAAAAATGAAGGGCAGTAAATGTGTATCATCATTATCAAGGTTTCCCGTATATGTTTAAATGTTCAAATAACTAATAAACAATTTTCTTGTAGGAGTTTATGATTTTTTTTCTTGATTTGTGAATGATTTGCTTTCTTTTAAGTTAGCTTACATTTATTGTGAATACACTCATTCCTCACCATTGAGTCTGTCTGTATACTTGTCGATCGTATAACACCGATGTGGTCATGGTTGATTAAATTTTTACAGACTTAAACATCCTAATATAATCATTTCATTTTTGTTCTTAGTTCTTAAGAACCACTTATAATATGGCTTTATATTATATACCTGTACACCATCCTTATGTTTTATGTACTATTATTTGTGTGAAAAATACCACAGTATAGAGTAAACGACAGCCTTACTTATAGCGTGGGTCACTTTTACAGCTTGTATAAAGAGTGTTAAGAAAGAGAAAATTCTTTGCTATGGAAAACAAAGTGAGAAAAGGTTTCATTAAAAGGACTTGAACCTAATGCATCCATTGCCAGACCAGACTTAGTCATACCTGCACTTGCAAAAAGACTTTGCTATTATGACAGGTTATTTGTTTGCTATCAGTAAATAAGAAATGCATGTGTTTTTTTTTTTTTAAAGGAAGTAAATGAGATGTGGGCAGGTCTTGGTTATTACTCCAGAGGCAGAAGATTGTTTGAGGGAGCCAAGAAGGTAGGATGCATAACGCTGACATTTTCTTTCTTTCAGTGGTCCAGTCATTAAGCAGGAACAGCTTGATTTTGGTCCTGTCAGTGTGTATGTCCATTGATATAGCATGAGATGCTTATTAGCAAGAATACACACAAAAAAGACAAAACAACAAAAAACACTTAGCATAGAGAAATGTAATTTAACAGGTACATTCGTATCCATTTATAGGTCACCTGATTAGACTTTCAAACCATTCAAGCATTTTTTCAAATTTGTAGACACCCCAAGACTGAGGCATCTATTTATTATTCAGGTTGTCAGTATGCAAGTTTGGTTGCCTGTGGACAGCCGTGGTTAAGTTTTTATCCATCATATCTGTCTTAGTTACCCATTATCAGATTCACTTCATATCTGAATAGAAGAGAATCACATTTTCTTCTGTCACTACTGCTTGTGTCCCTAAGGTAGGGTCATGAATTATGATGGGGACACATTTTGGTTTACATGCTTGGTTAATGTGTTTTTCATCTTTTATAATTCCATACCTGCCAAACTTCCAGGTTGTGATTGGGTGATTTTGAGACACCAAAAGTATGTTTTGTGTCCCCAAGAGAGACTAGGTAACATGACTTTGCACAAACACACATGCACACTTATGATCATGACCACATGAACATTAAATTTAAAATAAAGTTTCTGTTGTTAAAATCTATTGGGCAGTGAAATACTGGATTAACTTGTAGTTGCAGACTTTGTTGTACTTATTAGTTCATTAAAGGGTTTGAAGACGATGCATATGGCATTTGTGTTCATCTTTGCAATCATTTGGGACTAGTTATTACTGTTGTTCAGACTTCCTCATAGATCTTGTTGAATATTTCTGAGCCTTGAAAATTATCTTTTTGCATCTGCCCTGATGCAGGTTGGTGTTACTATGTCAAACAATGTCATATGTTCCAGAATGATTAATGTTGTTATGATGCTTATGGTATTTGAAAAGTATGAAATTCTCCCATTTGCTGCGGAGCTTCACAATTCACCAAGTCCAACTACATCAACCAGGGGCACCTACACTGATAGGATGATGAACTTCAAATTACAGTAAATTCTAATTAGTGCCTTCTCCCCACTTAGTAACCCTATCGTTGTACCATGCAGGCAGGTGATAGAAGATGAAGATATATGGACATTTGACATGGCAGTAAATGGAGTTGACACCCTTCTGCTTCTGGATGTGTCTAAAATCCTTCTAGGTCTTTGGACATGAGAAATCTCTCCTGTTTGGAGATGCTATCAGGGACACAAATCAGTCCATATTCTGTGGCATCCCCACTTGACCATAGCCAAGGGTATAACACAGAAGCTGGCACAAGGCCAAGAAGTAGCCAGACATCAGAGGAGTTAGCAGATCCCCTCTACCATCCTGTGGCCACTGTTTCAGGGGTTATTTACAGGGTTGACTCAAATGCTTGGCCACGTACGTCTCCTTGCCTGGATTCGAAAGCATCTCGGGTAGGGATTTTATTGGGCCCTGGTCTCAGATCCAAGTCATTATTCTTGGAGCTGTTGAACTTATAGAGGGATGCTGCCTTGAATTCTACCAAGTTATTGCAGGATCACATCAAAGATCTATTAAAAGTGGCCCTACAGGTCTTGGAGCACTTGTTTGGTATATTAATCACATTGGTGTCCTCTCAAAATCTGAGATCACTGTAGCATTGGTCATTGGCAACTGTTTGAAGCCTGGTGAAGTTGGCAAAGATGTGCCCTTAACCCAGGATTGTATTCCCAGTTTTTAATGTTTTAATGAGGGAATATTTTGTTATATTATTAATATTTTTCAGCTAAACAAGTTTATTTTTCTAGCATGTAAGGGGTGTTTCAGTTTCATCAGATATTTGTTATGGTAATCATGGATACCACCTTGGTCATGGTGTACCACAGACACCAAGGAGGCACTTATGCCCCATCTCTTTGCTTGGAAGTCTGGAACTTCCTTCAGTGGACAGTTTCAGTGACGATCACTAAGTCTGACACATTCCAGGTAGGAGGAATATTCTAATAGACAGCCTGTGCTGACATCATAGAATTGTCTCTGCACCAATTAGTAGCAGAGACTCTTTCTCATCTGTGGGGTAAACCATTGGTAGATTTGTTTGCAAGGAGGCACAGCAACAAAATACCACCTGATCAGGGTTTGCACATTTTTGAAAAGTACCTGAGTTTTTGTGGTTACCTCGGAAAATGCTTAAATATGAGGCCAGTTTCAAAAGTACTGGAAAAGTGCTTACATGTTTGGTTAACTCATTGCATTTAAATTTCTTATTTTACTTATACAAAAATAAAGGAAAAATGGACAAAAAGGCAATATAAGAAGCTCAGTCTCTCTGATTTCTGTGCTGTGTCACTTGTGTGTTCAATGAGACATCTGGTTATGTCACTTAAATGCTTATCTGGCTGGGTCAACTGAATGCTTATTGCAACATCTGGTTGGGTCACTTGTACCATATTCTCATTAGCACCTGCCATCATTTTGGGATTATGTACCGCTTGATAATAAATGCATGTAAACATAGCCATAAATGAACTCAATATCAAGTAAACATGTTTACCATTAATAATGATCTGAATATCTAATCCACAATCATAAAGAAAATTTTTGCATTGTATTTTGTTTTTTTACAAAATAAATGTCATTGGTAAGGTACACCATGAACGTGATTCTGGATATGGTCAAGTACATTATACCAGACCTGCCAACCCTGACGAGTCCATCTCAGTAAGGCAGCTGATTTTTTTTCCATAAGATTGACCAGTTTTCAGTAAGGTGTAACAAAATATCAATAACCGCTATTGTAAAGCTGGAAAACATAATTAAAAGTTCGACGCAGTGACGATAACATCATGTTCAACTGAAAAGTTTGTAAAGTATGCATAGACCTTATACCTTAGACCTAGTACCATTGTACAAACTTTAGTTCCAAACCCTATGCAAGTCAATGGCTTGTTGCTGTCTCTCAACTTGACAATTCTTGGAAATTCTTTTTCCATTTCATATGACAACGGCAATCATATCTCCCGCCATGAGACGTACTCAAATTGGCACGTGATGTCCAATAAACGTAATTGTGTCCTTTCCATCTTTTATTCACAGAAATCTGAATATTCCTTTTTATTCTTCTGTGTTGACTATTAACACTTTTCTAGAGGCTCATTTTCCCTTTCGTCTTAAACATGCATCACTTTGGGGATGCCATTTTTAAACAATTCTATAATCAACAGTTTGATCATGCAGATGCTTTGCATGAACAAATAGGTGCAGTTTAAAGCATCTGGGGTGCTGCTGTAAAGTTAGTCTGGTTCCCTAACTAATTTCACTAATTCTGATATGAAACCCAAATCCAAATAAAACACAGAGGAACCAATTACCCGGATTTTTCAGCAATGATCATTTTTCCGTAGTTTTTGCTTGTATGCCGTAAAAAGTCCGTATTTTAAGGGTAATTTTCGTAAGAGTTACGGCAGAATCGTAAGAGTTGGCAGGTCTGTTATACAGATGTACATAACATATAATCATTAAGAAAATTTAAAAATACAAATTAAATATTCATAACATGACAGAGATAATAGTGCATTAAAATTAAAGCATTTCCTTTGAAAAGTACTTGAATTAAATGTCCGTATGAACCATGATTGTCACTTTCCCACCTCTCAGTCAGTTTCATCATCACATTTAATCCAAAGCACCCCTTCACCATGGGTGCCAATAGTCATTCCTTGATCTCCTCAACCTGTTGGTGAACACCCCAAGGGAATCGCTGCTGAGGGGGATCTGATTGGAGGGTCCTTCCTGCATAACAACTACAGATGTTCTAAGTAAAAAAATGTTATAGGTTCTCCATCTTTGATACCAATAGGTATATAGTGCATTAAACAGTGATGCTGCCAGGCTGCGTGGTGCATGGAAGGGAAAAAGGAACTGCACCTTTTTCCAACTTCCAACTCCTCCCCCCAGCTTTATAGAAGCCAAGGGGTAGCTTCACCCTCCCCTCAGCTTTTCAGAACCCAAGGTGGGAGCCCCCTGCCCCTTCCAGCTAATTCTTGGCTGTATGACTGATCAAAACAACAGTGAGTAATTTCACCCCTAGCCTGTTTTGTGCTGTATATCAGGAAGCAACATTTTGTAGGTCAATGTCACTTTTTAGTTTAAATTGATAATTAATTTTTACTATGGCTTCTGGAAACTACTGAAAGCTTCATAGAGGCATGCTATGTAATTGTTTTTTACTTTTTGTTTTTTAAAAAAGGTTGTGGAGGAGTTGGGAGGACAAATGCCACAGAATGCAGAGAGTTTGCTGAAACAACTGCCTGGAGTCGGGAGATACACTGCGGGGGCAATTGCTTCAATTGCCTACAACCAGGTTACTTTAATTTTCAAATTAAATTTCCAATTTAGGCTCAAAGCAAGATTTGTTTTGAATTATGGCTAGTGCCTTTTACTGTGATTGTTGATGGCCTGTTTAATCAGATTTTGTGATCCTGTCAAAAACTGCTTTTCAAACTTAGTGTTCTTGTGCCAGTTTAAGCCATAGATGCTTCAGCTGTCACATTACCTGACTATCGGAGTTAATTTTACCATAGGAAATTCCTCATGATAATGTTGCAGACTAACTAGGAATTGTAATAACAGCTATATGCAATAAATTACTACAAAATATTAATTGAATTGATCAAAGATATTGGAATTGATGATGTTAGTAAATGAATATTTTCTCTGAATAGGATTGGAAATGTATGTGTGTGTGTGTGTGTGTGTGTGTGTGTGTGTGTGAGAGAGAGAGAGAGAGAGAGAGAACATGTCATTATACTGGGGTCAGTGGGTTGGAACACATTGTTGCAGACACACTGGTAAGGCAAAAAAAGGCAAAAAATTTAGGTTAATGCAGTTGATGATTTATTGGTTCAAATCTTATTTGTCAGGTAACAGGACTAGTCGATGGGAATGTGATCCGAGTTCTGTGTAGACTGAGAATTATAGGTGGGGATAGTGCCAGTCAGCCA
Source organism: Megalonaias nervosa (assembly GCA_016617855.1). NCBI lineage: Eukaryota > Metazoa > Mollusca > Bivalvia > Unionida > Unionidae > Megalonaias > Megalonaias nervosa. Next base: position 20,571 of record JAECUM010015513.1, read on the forward strand.
GTCCAGGATTCTTTATGGTAAGAGGAAGAAAGCCTTTCTGTCAAATATTGTATGATGATCTTAGATGACAATGATCAATGTTTTGGAGAATTATTATCCAACTCCACACTTTTACATTGCAATCTATGTAAGCCATAGCCTAATTATGCTTCCTTGATCAACAGTGAGACTTCTTCATTTGGAGTTTTAAAATTTGGATGTAGCTGGAAATTACCCTATTTATTGTTTTTTGAAGGGGGAAATCTTGTGGATAAAAAGGAATCACCTGATGGTTAAATAACACTTGTGTTCCGTGTTTTCAGTTTGTATTTGTAAAACAAAATCAGTGAATTTTTCAGTGTTTACTTTCCAGACATTAAAACCAGGAAGATAACAGGTTAAAAACACACAAAAACCCCAGTAAAAAGAGTATGATTTTATTTCATAATTAATAATATATACGTTTCAGCACCTCATTAAATGAAAATGAAACATCAAACCTCATTTGATTTGCCAGCCTTAACCCTGTGTCTGTTTTGTTTTTACAGGACAGAATTGCTTCAATCTCAATTGTGGAAAGCTACAATTTCATAAGGAGTCAATGTTTAAGAAAATATGTTCCTGAAAGAATTGGGGGGGGGGGGTATAAATTGGTGTAAATCAGTAAGAACTGGATGTGTGCAGTTTTACTGTTATACTAGTTTACCATGGTATATTTTGTAGTGGTACATACCACTTTACTATTTCCATGTACTTTGATTTTCATTTCTCCTAAAAAAAGAAAAGTCCTACATGTGCAATCCATGGAAGCTATGTTCTGTTGTATCACCTGTGAATATTGTCGTGACGAAATAATTACTTTACTAGATAGAAATCGCTTCTTCACTAAATAGGATGTTAAGTTTAAACATTATTCACATAAATTTATGATTTTATTTTTCATCTGCAACAAAACAAGAATCAGAAAATAAACCACAACAAAAAATAAACCACAACAATAAAATTGTCGGCAATTAATTTCAATCCCAAGAATGATCACCGTGAATGCTGTAGCTCCATATGCTGTAGCTCCATTCCCACCAAAGAAAATTACACGAGTGAGCACCTGGCATTTTTATGCTATATATATATGAACATTAATTACCATTGTTAAATTAAAACAAGGAATGAAAATACATACCACGCAGCATGTGTCCTGAAAAAACTAATTCAGAATACACATGTTTTATAGTAAACAATGATAAATGCCTTAAGAGTTGACAATAAGGGAATAAGGTCAGATATACAATGAGGGGAAAATAGTTGCCACATGTACGTTACCGTGAGGCTGCCTATTTAGATACCTTTAGTTCAGAAAATTGGTGGTGCTTGCGTAACACACGGTAGTGTAGAACATGGTTTCTTTGAATCATGACGGAGGGCCAGTCGTTTTCACAAAATAGTTGCATCGATAAGGATTAACTTTTAATTAGTCACACTGGCTTTCTTGTTGTTTATTTAAGACTAACCTTTAGCTATTGTGCAGTTTGGCCACAGCTGACCAGAATATGAAAATAGGGCATGTCCTGGGGGAAAATAAGGCACGTCACAGGGAGAAACCGCACATTCTTTGCGAATTTTGCCCATGTTAGACGCGGAAGATTGAAAAATATTTAGTGAAAATAAGGCTTTAAAAATGCCACTCAGAACCTTCCGATTTTAGGTCCCAATCTCTCCATTTTTTATTCAGTCTCCCTACATGGCTTTTGAAAAATTGACAGGTATGCCTTACACCCCGTTTTACAAAACTAGGGTAATCATGCTAATATTATGGAATGAAAGGCAATTACACATCAGTTTACTGGTATGGTTGTCAGTCAAAATTCCCTCTTAACACAAGCCATTTTCGGGGTTTTAATGATTAACTGGCCTGTATTGCTGTCGGAAAACGAAAGACAAAACCACCAACTATCAACAAGATGCCGAAACATCAAGCTTTAAATTGTATGGAAAGTTGCAATGTTCATCCAAAACACAAAACTAACTTAGATTGATGATGATCTTAGTTGATCTATAATGAGAATTTTAGCCTTTATGATTACCACTCTTTGTGAACATGTAAGTTATGCAGGTTATGTGCCTTGTACAATTAAACGTGCGTACCTTTTCATAAACTTTACCTCAGTTTGTAGGATCACTTATGTCATTGAAAATGAGTAACTCATGAGCGCATGAGTCTGTATTTACCTCTTTTTAATTTCGCATTGGAGAAATCAGAAAATATGCACATGCAAAATAACAAAATCAATCAAAGTACTTGATAACAGTTTAATAAGTGTCAGGTCACCGAAAATGATTTTTTTACCTGCATATGTCTTAGGACACAGAAAAAAATATTATTTTTTCGTGTCCCAAGATTTACAGCCTTTACAGTAGTCAACAAAAAGACTTAAAAACTGTCAAGTTTAGACACAGGTCTGCAGATAAGCCGACCCCCCTTCTTCCAGGCCTTTATGTTTTCCTAAATTATTCGGCTTATACGCGAGTATATACAGTAGATAGTTTATGTCAATATGGAATGTATGGAAATTCTCAAGTAATCTTGTTATGAATTCAATGATATTAACAGCATGTTTTCTTTTTTCAAGACTAAATAATGTTAAAACTGATCAACAAATTAAATGGTCTTAATAGAAATAAACATATACTCCATGCATTTTTTTGGAGTGTTTTGTTGGGTTTTTATTGGCTATATCATGTCAAGGGAATGAGAGCTGTGTCTTTCCCAAGGAAACACCAAGGCACCTGACCCAGGCAGGCCTGGGTGGGTATTGAAACCACAATCCTTGGATTATGAATTCAGCACTTTGCCAGCTGGCTACCATGACTCCCTGAATTGTTACTAGGCATTAGCCAATGCATGGATATATGGTTAATATAGAAGGGGAGGGGGAGGGGTGTCAGTTCAACAGACTGACTATAAGTATTAGGAGACAAACTACTAATACGTAGCTAAAATTTTAGACAGGACTTTTGCAAACTTACTATTTGATATCTGAATAAACAAATATGTAATCTTTTGGTTAAAAGGTCAGATTTCAAGGCCACCAACACAAACAGATGAAAAAGATTATGTCAATTACTGTAAGTTATGAAATACATTGTTCCACCAGTCCTTGAGGATGGTTTTCTTTGTGTGATAGAAATTGTCTGTAGATGCTGGATAAAACAACAAATTTAAGGTTACTGTGACCAGAATGAAGAAAATTTGTTTCTACATATAACAAGGTTGTTATTTTCACAAATAGTTTGCCTTAGGGCAAGTAAGGAAGCTGTTTCTTTTAGAGTGAAAATTCAAGATCAGGGTTACTAACATGCATCAAACAATGCAATTGAGAGTTAGGCATATTTCTATTGAAGACAAGCAGCCATACAATATACTGTTTACTGTACTCTTGTTATGTTTGAAGAAGGGAGTCATTCAATATACTGTTCATTGTACTCTTGTTATGTTTAAAGAAGGAACAGCTGTACAGTATACTGTTTACTGTACTCTTGTTACTATTGAAGAAGGGACAGCCATTCAATATACTGTTTACTGTACTCTTGTTACTGTTGAAGAAGGGACATCCATACAGTATACTGTTTACTGTACTCTTGTTATGTTTGAAGAAGGGACAGCCATACAAAATATACTGTGTACTGTACTCTTGTTATGTTTAAAGAAGGGACAGCTGTACAGTATACTGTTTACTGTACTCTTGTTATTATTGAAGACGGGATAGCCATACAATATACTGTTTACTGTACTCTTGTTACTGTTGAAGAAGGGACAGCCATACAGTATACTGTTTACTGTACTCTTGTTACTGTTGAAGAAGGGACAGCATACAGTATACTGTTTACTGTACTCTTGTTATGTTTGAAGAAGAGACAGCCATACAAAATATACTGTGTACTGTACTCTTGTTATGTTTAAAGAAGGGACAGCTGTACAGTATACTGTTTACTGTACTCTTGTTATTATTGAAGACGGGATAGCCATACAATATACTGTTTACTGTACTCATGTTACTATTGAAGAAGGGAAAGCCATACAATATACTGTTTACTGTACTCATGTTACTATTGAACAAGGGACAGCCATATAGTTTATTGTACTCTCTTTATGTCAAAAGAAGGGACAGCCATACAGTATACTGTTTACTGTACTCTTGTTATGTCTAAAGAAGGGACAGCCATATAGTATACTGTTTACTGTACTCTTGTTATGTTTAAAGAAGGGACAGCCATACAATATACTGTTTACTGTACTCTTACTATTGTTGAAGAAAAGACAGCCATACAATATACTGTTTACTGTACTCTTGCTGCTGTTGAAGAAGGGAAAGCCATACAATATACTGTTACTGTTGAAGATGTGACAGCCGTACATGATACTGTTTATTGTTTTGTTTCAGGCAGCATGCAGAGAGGCTGGTTGACCCAGATGCCCCAGGAGATTTTAACCAGGCTATGATGGAACTGGGGGCAGTGGTCTGCACACCGAAAAATCCAGACTGTAACAACTGCCCTCTTAAAAACTACTGCAAAGCTTATTCTCAGGTTAAAAGATGCTTCCATGTTAAGAAGAATGCAGTTTTAGCTAACCTGGCCACAAAGTCAGATGAGCTTATGGTATGGGCCTTAGTCAAGTGTGTCTCATCGCTCTTGGTCCAAAATTGCTAATTTTGACTTCAGAAAAACAACTTGATCAATTGGTACAAAACATTTAGAGTAGGCATTAAGGCCTTACTTCTTTGTATAAACTATGCCCAGCTGATATCAGTTATGGCTGCAGATGAAAAAATATGGAAAACCTTTAAAGTCAGACAGTAGAATATAACTATATACAATGCTTTCTGTCTCAAGGCCTTTCGGGATTGTTTAAAAGATATTAATTTAGCAGCAGATATTGTTGTGGTTGCTGAAAATAGCCTTTTAACCATCTTTTCAAGAAACGTGGAGCAGATTATGATCAAATTGGAGAGCATTCATGCAAAAAAAAACCCTGTCCTGTTTGATTAAATATTTAAATGATGTTTTTTCTTTCAGCTATGGCCCCAGATACTAAAAACAGAAAATCTTCAAATGGCTTTGCTATAGCAAGCACTCGGCAGAATTTAACCAAATTTCACAGAAGATATCCAGACATCATAGCTTTTCATATCTTTAGAAACAATGCTGATTTTTAGTAATCAAATACATATATAGATAGAAAAACTTGATGAAGAAATTTTAAATCACTATTTTATGGCTAGAATGATTCGTATGGTTTCCATTATGTTATTAAATCTTGTATTTATGTTAATTCAGTATGAAATTCATGAAACTCTCTCGACAGTTCCAAATTACTGCTTGCCACAGCTCATAAGATATTCAGGATAATGAACTCTTTTCATTAATTTCACTGGAAATGAGCAATCATGTAAAATACATGCATTTTTCATTAGGTCCAAAAGCAGAAACAAGAAAATGGAAAAAAGCTGGTAATGAATGGGAAGTCTGGCGATGATAATACTATGCTTGACATTGAGTGTGGTAAGTCTTCCAAAATATTTTCTTGCCTCACCTTCTGAAGGATGAACCTCAGCCAGATTGCTTACAATAGTCCACTGACAATGGAACACATTCTTATTATACGTATCAACTTTCAACATGTGAGACAGGAGTTTTTGATGTCAACTTTATTAAGAAACGTTATGTTGTACCACCAGAGAATATCATGGACTTTCTAAAAGAATACAGTTTATATAACAAATTTTGATCTGTTAAAATTTTACTCTTTTTTTTTTTTCTCTTTAATCTTTTATTATCCCCAACAAAGTTGGAGGGGATAAAGCAGATTGCTTGTATGTTTATTCATTAATTAGTTTGTTCATTCACTAATAGATGCAGTTGCATCAGTTGATAAATGAAGGGAAGATTTCCATTGGTCAGAACATAATTATGTGATCAGACCACATTGCTTTTATTTCTGTATAAGCTGTACGGAGAACTACTTGATACTAACTTCTATAAATATAGTCACATGCAAAGTAACATAAACACTGAACTGGAAGGCATACATACTGCATGCCTTTAAAATGAAATAAATACGGTGGGTTTATATTTCATTTAGATAATTGAATAAATTGATTTGACAGAATCAAATAACACAGCTTTGCTGTTTTACTGTATATAAATAATTCTTTCTTTGACTAGATCTGAAAAAGAAAAGCTGGGAAACTAAAAATCTGCCAAGAACATTGGGTTTACAGCACTTTCACTGCAGCTCATTACAAATGACTTTAAAACTATAGGTAAATGGATATAGGGTTTGGGAGGAGGGAGTTCAAAGACTAACATTATAACAATTGGATTCACAGTCTTATAATGTAAGATGCTGACCTTGATAGTTACTATGTGTGGTGGGTGGGAAATCTGCTACATCCCCAATCGTAACTATCAGTGTCGATGTCTTGCACTGTTTGACCATTGAATCCCCATTACTGTAACTATTTACCGATAGTCTTAATTTCATTTGTAAGTAGCCCCTGTAGGTAGCCTAAACTGCTAATCAACACAAAAAAAGATTTAAAGATGCAAAAATTGGTTACTCACATGTCCGGACAACAACAATTTGGCCAAGTCACAATGAACTCATAATAGTATCAAATCAAAGAGTCATTTGTATGTAAAGTAAAACAACACATCCTTTACTTTAAATATTGAACTTCTACTCAGATCATACATGCCAATTTAGATAAAAGATCAAGACCATGATGTGGAATGTTCAAAAACTTAGATTGCCTACCATTGGTAGAACTTTTTGTTTGATATTGATGTAGCTGCATTGCAATGGAGAATCCCTTGTTCTGTAATATGCTGTGTAGTACATGCCTCAACAAGAATTCATATGCTTAAACCGGTTCTAAAACTGATAGGAAATATCTTTAAAATACAAAATAACAATAAAAAATAAACAAAATTTAAATAATTGCAATTGTAAGAGTTTAATGTTGTTTTAACTCACACAGCTTACATAACGCCCTTTGGGCATTATTTGCTGTGTTGTTTGGCAACTGACAGTTTATACCACGATAAACTCAGAAAAAACAATATTAAACTCTTAATTAGTGCCCTCATTATTTTGGACCCTATTTCACTAACACTTTAGGAAAGTTGGTTTGTGGGGGAGAAACTTAGCCTTACCAAAACTTGATGACTGTTACCTTATTGCTCACGAGGTGACTTTTTAATTTTCACTTGTTCCTTCATTACAGCCTATAAATCTTGGGCCTAACTTTACTCACACTGGTGAAACTGTATGTGGATGCCTCTCGATGAGAGCACCTCAGCCATACTAGAATTAGGTTAGTTTGGCATGATGTGCACACTTAGTTGACTTTTTGTATTTTTTACTGTTCATTTGGAATTCACTCGATATATTTTACCCTATTTTTCATACACCGATGGAAATTGGTATGTGGATACATTCTGATGAAAGTAGCTGAACCATACCAAATGTAGGAACAATTTAACACTTTATTGACTTTTGAATTTTAAGTTATCTATTTGTTACACCCTCTTGTACCCAATTTCACTAGCACTCATGAAATTGGTGTGTGGTTAAAGAATGCACACTTAGTTCAGCAGGCATTCCTTGCCTACTGTAGCTCTTCCAACAACTGACATGGCAGTCAACAAGGTGTGAAAAACACAACCATATGTTTGTTCCTGGATTTACTTTGATGAGGAGAAGGGCATCAGGGAAAGTATTGTGAAAAAAAGTAATTAGACTAAAACCTGTGCAACAGTGCCAATAAGGGCTGCCAACTATGAGATATTCAGTACTGTTGGAACAGAGCTACACAACACTGAATGCCATAGCAGTAAGATGAAGACTACCCCATCATATATATCAGGGCCAACATCTTGTATTTTAGAACTGAAATCATTTAATGTGGCAACATATTATAATGTATTGTTTTGTTTCATTGATTAATTTGAATGATTGATGTTGACATTAATGATAATGTCTGTGTATCATACATGATGTTCAGCAGTATGTTGACTTTCAGCGAAGACGTGTACAGGCTGTGTTTATGGAGATTCTTCATTTCAGTTGTACTTTCTTTTGACTGCAAAGTTCAAACAGTGCTGTTTCAAAGCTTAAGGATGAACAGATGAGCGATTGTACGATAAAATGCATCTTCATTAAGATTTTTACTGGCAAGATTTTTTTAGGAAAACACTAAAAGACATGGGCTAAGGAAAGAAAATAAGAATTTTCATTTTCATTTTTTTAACACTGATGAAAAAAAGGGATACTTTATGGCACTTACTGTTGTTCTGCTTTCATTTTGAATTTCTTTTTTGTATGCCTTATTCAGAGGTCCCAAGCAAGACTAGATTACGACCCTCCCCTTTAATCAACTTGAAGTGTGGACAGTGCCCAAATTGACTAAAGCCTAGATGTAGTTCGGATATGTCATTTCAGTATCATAAACTTTGATTAGATACACCATCATTTAAAGAAGTTTAACCGCTTTACCTTGCAGTTTACTGTCATTTCAAGGTTCTTATTTTCATAGATTTTAGCAGTTTGGTACCTTTTAATTGATACATCATACTTGTTACTTGGCACTATATAGCCATGACCATGCTGATATGCCATCAGTCCCCATACATGCATTACCCGTAAATAATAAGTGATCACTTTTATTACATTATAGCAGTTATATTGTTTTGCACAAAGTTATCAACCTTAAGGATTTGTATTTTTGTAAAATTCTTTTGCATGTGCAGTCATGAAATTTGACTGGTGCGATTATGTTTGCATTTAACTCACTTTTATGGCACCTTGGTGCCATGGTTCACATTTTATATGCATTAAGTATGTATGATTAAAAAATATAAATTTCAGGCATATTTTCTTTTTCTTTCAGCAGCAGATGGGTGCCAGCTGTGCCTTACAGAATCTGACAGTTATGATGTGAGGTATCAAGTAAAAATGTAGAGGGTCACCAAACAAGATTTATTATGGGCTTTATGTAACATGACCCTTTTCATCATGTAGTGACCCTTTTCATCATGTAACATGACCCTTTTCATGTGACATGACCCTGATCATGTAACTTGTAACATGACCTTTTTCATGATGTAATATTACCCTCTTCATTATGTAACATAACTATCTTCATCATGTAACATGGCCCTCTTCATCATCATGTAACATAGCCCTCTTCTTCATGCAACATCATATGACACATGTCATTGTGCAACATCATGTGATAAGACCATCTTCATGATGTAACATGACTCTCTTCATCAGATGTTAAATAGAATTCAATTTGATATTGCTCTGTGTGAGACATTTTACAATATTTTTTTTTATCTCTTTCTTACATAAAAATGTCTTGCCAATAAAGTATAGGCAAGACAGAGAGATAACTTTTTCTGACATGTTCTTGTTGTTTTGCATTTAACTCAGTTGGTGTATTTACATTGGAGGATGCCATAACAAGCAGATGAATGTCACAGTGACCTACTTTTCATGAACCAATGATAATGTTAAGTTTTGCATTTAGCTCAGTTTTGCTAACACTGTTGTATGTATCATGAAATTTTATAGGTGTATTTATCTTGAAGGTACTAATTGTGATGATCTCTGTTACATGTCATGGCAGAGCAGGCAAGGCAAAGCATTCTGTGGAATATTGTTCAGATATTTCATAGAGATATTTTGAATGACACCATCTTTTGAGCATTGCAAGAAAACTCATAGGCCAACATGCTTACAGTAAAAATCGGCACATTATTCTGAATGTAGAAGGTTAATAAAAGTATACTAACTATAAAAGAGGTAACAAGATACATGTCAAAATATTTTCTTATTTTTATACGTACATGTGACTCGTGTCATTTTATTCTAAAAATGAACAAATTTTATATTTGAAAAAAATGTCTCTGTGTGATGGTATAGTACTATTTCTGTCAAAACAATCTACGGTCATCTTGGACCAGTTATGGTATTTTGTGAAATGACTCATTTAACATAAAATCATGTTGAATAGAGGTAAATATTCAGTTTTTTTAAAAAGTTTAGTACATACTTATTTTCAGTTAAACTTGAAGGTTAAGAAAATAATTTTTATACTGCCAATATAGAGGCAGCAGTATTTATTAATCCTTAACATCCATCCAGCACTCATGGATACAGCTAGTCAGTTTTTGACGGATTGCCACAAAACTTGGTAAATATTATGGTCATCACTGAAGGTGTGCATATAAATATTTCATTTTGCTTTTGCAATATTTTTAAGAGTTATTGCACCTTTTTGTATGCTCATCATAAGGTATTGCATATTATGTTATGATGCTGGCCAGCCAGTTGGATCTGTCCATCTGTTACAAATTTTGTTTTCACACAACAAGTCAGGGTGTCCTCCATCTACATTTACCAGATGTTGTGGATATCTTGCGTTTGGAGTGAAGAAGAACCCAGTTGATTTCAGGATAAAAAAGACGGGTAAAGATCACCATAACTGAAAGAATAAAAATGGTTTCTGCACAATGACTGAAGTTATCCATCTAAAGCAGCAGACTTTCTGGGTGGTTTGTACTTTAGGTAAGGAAAGAAAACCAATTGATTTCAGGATCAAACAGTCAAGGTCACTTGAGTGAAAGAATACAAATTGTTTCTGCACAATAACATTTGTTTCACATTCAAATCTGGATCAAAGTTTGGGGTGGCTTGTAGTTGGGGTAAGGAAGAACCATATTGATTTGGGGACCTGGTCATGGGTGAAAGTGAATTGAAAAAGAAAAATGGTCATATCTTTTAAGGACTTAAGGTCAAATGCCAAGGTCACTGACTGAAAGAAGAAAAATGGTTTTCACACAAAAACATTAGTTCTACAGAACAAACCTAGACCAAACTTTGTGAAAAGCTTGTTCTTTGGGTAAGAAATGTCCCAGGTCAACTTCACTACACCTGGAAGAAGGAAATATGGTTCTGCATAGAAATTCCAGTTCTTAGATATGTACCTTCACTGAGATTGTGGGTGACTTGATTTTGGGGATTTAAAACATCAAAGGTCTAGGTTACTGTGATTGAAAAAAGAAAATTAGTTTCTGCACAATAACTGAGTTTTACATCACTGACCTTGACCTAATGTGGATGGCTTGCACTTGCACCTAGGAAGAAGACCATTAATTTAGGGATTTAAAGGTGAAAAGTCAAGGTCAGTGTGAGTGAACAATGTTTTAAGGATTTTACAAGAGTAACCATTCTCGGTTATTTTATATAAATTTTACAGAAATTCATACATGCCAACCATTATGTTTTGGCGTAATCATTACGCTTTTTTTCACTAAATTATGCTTATGCGTAGACATATATGGATTACGCGATTTCAGTATATCCCCCTCCAAAAAAAATCAATAATTTGTTTTCTCATTTTTATTAACATCCCATTAATCCCACAGACCGTATTTTAGAAAAGACTGCTTCTGTGTAACTATGATATAAGAGTATGCTTGTCCGTAGACTTGCATGCACTTTCCTAACAGTATTATGTTCTATTTTTAGCAGACTACCACTAGCGGTAGAAGATTACATTGGTCTTTTGTTCAAAAAGATGTTTCCTGATTCCAAAACTGCAGAATATATGCATGTGCAAGGGCAAAATCATCTAATATTGTTCTGTGTTTAGCTGAAGAGACTTCACTTAAAATTGCAGAAGCCATGAAAATTGGGTCATTTGGTATTGCCACAAACGGAAGTAGTGATGATGATGACAAAAAGTTGTACTCAGTCTGTGTAAGAGACTTTGACAATGATAAGGGCAAAGTCAGAGTGCTCTTATTTCATAACCAGAATTAACAGTAGATTCCACTGTAAGAAACATTTTTGATCTGTCATTTGATACACCTTGCTGCATGAAAGGCTGCCAATAAATTAGAAGGAGAATGCCTGAAGTATCAAGTTGACATTCTACCTGACAGTGTACTTCATGCAGACAGAGTTGATTTTTTCATCTTATTTCCCAGCTAAAAGACCCAATAACTGGAAGATATAATTTTCCTCTTCTTTGTCAGGTTAAGAAAGGAATATTGGTTCTTTACCATTTGAATGCTGGCTGTGAGAGATTGTTCAGTATTGTTAACAAAAATAAAACTGAATTCAGATCCAGGCTCAGTAATCTAGTACTTAATGCTCTACAGTACTGGCGTGCAAAACATTCATAGTCTCAGCTGGTACAAAGTGTTTTGAAATGCAACATGTGAGTCTGTTGCATTTTAAATCTAAAAGTGCTACATATGAAACCTTGAAGCAGTAATTTATGTTAAAAGACCAGAGAGGGTAAAAAAAATTATTTTGTACATATGCTCATTGAATTTGTATCATATTATATGTGGGTTACTCTTTTTCTGTTCAGATTACTCTTTTTGTTCACTTGGATTACACTTTTTCCTCACCAGGGGTTGGCATATATGGAATTTTAACATCTTTAGATTTTATATATTGTTTTCCCAATGTTACATATTTAGAAACTTTTTGTGCAGTTCATATTTTACATTTTTTTAACTTAAAACTTTTGTTGGTACTGCATAGCTACATTTGTGCTGAAGTGCTGTAAAACACTACTACAGACATACATACACAGCAAATGAAAGAATCAATTTGTTTGGCAAAATATCATTTGTTCTAGAAAATGAACTTAAACCAGAGTTTGTGGAGGGCTTGTGCTTAAAGTATGGAATAGATCTGTTGATTTGGGGGTCAAAAGTTCAGCGGTCAGGATTATTGTGGCTTAAAGAAAATTGGGTTTTGCAGAATAACATTTATTCTGAGGTAAGTTCCTCTCACAAGACTTGATGGATTCCTTGTTATGTTTCAGTTCTATGGTCTTAAACAAAAAGAGTGAAAACCAAAAAGTTTTGTAAAATTCAAAATATAATTTATTTCCTTAAAAAAGAAAGTGAAAAATTAAAAAATAAGTTACAGTATGATGAATGAATTACTAAATAGTCCTAAAAGTTCTATCACAAGTCCAAAAGTGTTAAGTAATCCAAATGAGTTCCAGTGTTCATTCTGTTATTGCAAATGTACCAGTTGTCTTGATGTATCAATGTTATAATCCGAAATGTCTTTAGATGAATTCAGAGTAATTCAGTACGGCTACCAAATCCAAAAAATCAGAGCACATTGTAATTACAAAGAAAATTGAATAAATAAATCCACTCAAATGATCAAAACTATTGGTCATAAAATTTGCTATTCTTGGTAAGATGGGTTTATAGATTTGATTTTGCCATTTTCATGCTAAAAAAAGTTATACCTCAAAAGAAAGTTTTGCAGACTTTTTATGTTTCCTACCAATGCTGTTTGTAATGAATGTAAAAACGCACTTTTTGCTTGCAAGTGTTCATATTGAACCTTAGTAATTCCACCTGATTGCTATGTGCAGTCCAATATGTCCTAAGCTGCCACACATGGGGAAGAAGCCAAACTAGCTTTGTAAACAGGTGACCTCTGAGTGCAGGTTCAACTTTAAGACTTGGTTCTTGAACAAATAGCATGCATTATGAACGATTATTGTCTTTGTTATTATTATTATTATTATTATTATTGTTATTATTTCAGGCAACTGGCATAATTTCCATTTCAAAGATTTCACTGTATAAACTTATCATTCATAAATTCTGGTGGAAAAGATTTTATTCATGGATTTCTTCAAGCTTTCTCTCAGCCTTTTAGTACCTTTTTGCTTATATATTTGGTTAAGGAGGTAGCAAACTCTGCTGTTTATATATTTTGTAAGGAGGTAGTGAGCTCAGCTGCTTATATATGGTAAGGAGGTAGGCTTATATATTTGGTAAGGAGGTAATGAGCTCAGATGCTTATTTATTTGGTAAGGAGGTAGTGAGCTCAGATGATTATATATTACAGCTGGAGTCAGCTGTCTTAGAAGTAACAGATCTATCCTAAACGTAGAAAATCTCAACCCATTGATTAACAGATCACTGATGTTCAAAGACTTGTGATAACTTTTACATGGAAACACTATACCCATCATGTACTTACTATCAATGTACGCAAGTGTTCATCCTCAGTTCTTTGTTCATGCAGAATTTGGCATAGCGTTCCTAGAAAATTTGGAAGCAGCAGAATATCTTGTATGAAATGGTGAATGTAGTATTGATCCATTATCTGTTCTTGGATTAAAAGAGCATCCTAATAATTAAATGCCTGTTTTCTTTTCAAACATGCATGGAAAGTTAATGAATCTCTCATTTAAATTGTTTTATCACACCATAATTCATTTAAGCATTCAGATTCATGCAGTTTTCTATACCCTTATAATACTTTTTGCAGCTTTAGGGGATAGTTTTTACTTGGAATATTTAAATCCACCTATCCAACAGAAATAAGCAGTGTTTGAAAGCTGAATTTAATTTTGTTGCATTTTAAATAATACATAGACCTTGATCCCCAAACTATGTAGTAAAACTTGTTGAATAGATCAAATTTGATCAACAAAAACAAATTGTGGTAGGGCTGAAGCTATAAGAATGCCAATTTATTTTGAGTATTTACTTCTAAAACAAATGTCTAGGCATTATTCAGATTCTTAAGAATGGAGAGGTTAGCCAATTTAAAGTTACACTGACAGATTGCCAGTGGCCATGTTGAAAATGTTGTAGTAGCTACACATGAATGGATGGTCATATCAACATAAGATTTCTCTAAAAGACGTCTTGTGATGTCTAGTTGGTACAAAAATTAAAATGGTGCTTATCTGTTGTCCAATATGGCCTCCTCAGTGGCCATCTTGGAAACATTATTATGGCTACTCCTGAAAAGAAAGTCACACTACCATTGTGATTTTCACCAGAACACTTCTTACCATGTATAGGTGGTCGTACGTGCAAATGGTGTTGATCTGATGTCCAATATGACCAGCACATTGCCCACCATGAAAATATTGTCACTTCTGCTCCAGAATGGATGGTCATATCAATATAGCGATTTTACTAAATAACTTCATATCAGCATTTAGTTTTCAGAGAAAACCTTTATGATGTCTGAGAAAATTTACCATTGCTTCAGGGATTAACAAGCAATATTTCTGTATTGTGTATATATATTTCATAGGTGTTTGGATGATACATTTGATTTAGTTGCTTACTCAGTTAAATGAAGCTCTCTCTTGTGTTATTAGCTTCCTCCCTCCCTTCAGATCTCCTGCCTACTCTTCCCTGTCAGTTAAGGTGCCAGAGGAGAAGGAAAACTGGTCTTTCAATAAAGTGGTCAACTAGGTTTACCACCTCTTATCCATTGACCTGTGTCCCAAACCTTCATGTTCTGGTACCTCTAAACTTCTCTCCACGCTGGAAAAACTTTCTGGGACAACTCATGACCAGATATCTTGTCACTTCCTCACTTAGTCATGATGAAGAATCACTCTCATAAGTTTAGCAAAGGCAAAAACTTTGCTGGACAATGAAGGGGGTGGTCCATCCCCCCTACACACACACACACACACACACACATTGTGACCCTGGTAGCTGCTTTTAGCAGTAAGGTCCATACCTCTTCTAAGCCCACTAAACTTTTCACCTTGTAAGTGGCTTGAGTGGGCATTTCTACAGGGATCTGGGCTAATCTTCTGGTAGAATCCCTAGAACTAAAGGCTAGATCATTAGTAACCATAGCCTCCCGTGCCGACCTCCTCTCAGCATTCTCATTCAACCTGCTAGAAGAAGAATCACTATCACCAATGGCTTTTTATCTTTGGTTGGGAGCAAAGGCAAATGCTTCTAGGCATGCGTTTTCCCTGTCCCTAGCAATATCAACTGAGTTCCTCCACCTCCGTAGGGATGTTGCTTTGGACACTTTTGAAGTCTTAGTAGAACACAGTAAACACATTCTGGAGGTGGATAACCTCCTCAGAGGGCTCATCCCCTTCATGGCTACTTAGGATTTGAAGGGTCAAAACACTGGTCCCTGGCATCTGCTTCTGGCTCTTCGAAGAAGTGAAATCATCCTGACCACCCTTGTGGTCCATATTCTAAATTTTTTAAAGCTGTGCAGCCTCAAAGCAACAGCCCCATTTCAGAGCTCCCTCTCTGCAGGATGGCTTTTAAATGGTGTGTTGCAAGGCCTGGGGAGGATGTTCAAAAGCTTTTCCCCCATTCCTAAGGACAAGGGTGGACAGCCGTAGTGACTCTGGTGTAACAGTAAATGACTGGATCCTTTCTTTCATGAAAGATTGCTACCAGATTTGGTTTGGGGATCTCAGTCCTCTGTAAGGTTCCCTATATTCTTCAAACAGTTAAATGTAATGCACTTAAAGGAAGAGGGTCACTCCCTTCTTTGGAAGGGTGCAATAGAGAGGCTGTTAAATGACTAATCTCCAGCCTTCTTCTTCCAGATTTTCCTGGTTTGCAGGAAAGGGATTGGGCACTCTCCATCGGTCTGCAGGATGTGTACCTTCACATCCCTTTCTTACACATGAAGTACCTTATATTTTACTTGGATGGGGAGGTCTTCCAGTTTTGAGCTTTGTCATTTAGTCTATCCTCCAACCCAGAGTTTTTGCCAGGGTCATGGCAGTAGTTGCAGCATCAGTAGGTATCCCAATCCTCCAATACATTGACAAGTAGTTGTTCCACAGAGGCCATTGAGAGACCCAAGACTAGATTTGTGTCACTATTGGACCATAGTGACTAGACTGTGCCTTTTGTCAAATCTAGAGAAATTTGAGTTCACTCCATCTCAAGATTTTGTATATGTGGGGATGAATTTCCTCGTGAACATACAATTTGTCCATGTTTCTCAGGCAGGTAGATAAGATCCTTTCCCAGTTGTAGGGGGGGTGGAGTAAAGACCATGTTGTCAGCTCATCTTTTTCTCTCTCTGTTGGGACCTTGGACTCAACAGTAGTCCTGGTTCTCCTAGGCAGATTGCACTTATGTACTCTACAGTTTCTCCTTTTGGTGGGGTGGATTCCACACCCCTTGAAAGCTCAGATTTCTCTGGGTCATGATATCCAGCATCATCTGATTTGGTAGACAAATCCCCACCCAACCCCATCCCCGAGCCCCAGTCCTACCTGTTCGCAGACATGTCAGATTCAGAGTAGGTGCTTATCTAGAGCTGGAAAGACTGATTGTTGAGAGTTCTTGGTCTCTGGAAGAATTTACCTCCACATCGACAATTTAGATATAGGGCAGTATTCTTAAATCTTCAGTAATGCATACACCAGATAAGAGGTCTTCTCCAGCAACACATCGGTGGTGGCATATTTCAGGAGACACCCATGCACCTTCACTCTGCATGGAGGTTTCGAACCTCCTTCACTGGGCTACCTCAGAAGTAATTACTGTCCAGGTTTGCCTCAAAAAGAATAGTTTGGCAGACAGTCTGTCAAGAAAAGGGAAGATAGTTCTCACAGGATGGTCGCTTCTCCAATTGATAGCAGACTCCGTGTTCCAATTTTGGGGACTTGCCTGGTGAACTTATTTTGCACCAAGCTAAACAACAAGCACTCTTTTATATTTCCCCAGTCCCCAACCAGAGTGCCTGGGTAGTGGTAGCTTTCAGCCTGAAATGGGATCATCTGTTCACTTATGCCTTCCCACCCTTCAAAATGATCCCACAAGTGCTACACAAAGTCAGATGCTCAACTGCTCTGCTTAGTTTAATTGCCCCTCTGTGGCCCAAACAATCGTTTAACGATCTGATCAGTCTGATGGTGGACCATCCCAGGATGCTCCCTCACAGCACAGAGACTCTTTTTCACAACAGCCCCAGAGATTCTCCCATGACTCATCTCAGATGATGTCTCCACCAAGAAAAGTTTTCTATCAAAGTTGCAAAGTGCATCATTCAATCCATGGGATGATCTGTATCTAAGATGCCAAATGGAGAATCATTTTGTGGTTGGTATAGCAGAAAATGTGTCAGTCCAAGCTGTCCCTCTGTGAGTGCAGTGGCTGATTTTCTTCTGATCCTTTTTGAAGAGAAACAGTGCTAGGTTTCTTCTATTAAGGGCTATTGAGCTGCCCTTTCCATCACTCTCAAATTTTCAAAAGGCCCTGCCATTGGAACAAATTCCGTTATAGCAGACCTCATAAGGTATATGGAGCTGCACAGACCAGTGTTTCACTTTCTAATGCCTAAATGGAATCTTTTTGTGTTTTGTGGTCTCTTAATAAACCCTTGTATGAGCCTTTGGGTGAAGCTTTCTTTGAAAACCTTATCCTTAAATGGTCTTCTTGCCTGCCTTAGAGTCTGCAAGATGAAGGAGTGAGCTTCATACCCTATCCATTGAGCAGTTCTGTATCAGTGGGAATTATGAGTCAGTTTCTTTCCTTTGCCAACAGGATCTTTTAAACAAAAATCTTCTTCCATAGGTTGCTCCACCTCGATTGAGACCCCCAGTCTCAGCCATATCTGTGCTGGAAACTGTCAAGATAGACAAATTTTGTCCAGTTATGCCTTTACGTTTTTATTTGCAAGCTTCTAAAGGGAGAAGAAAGGGTAGGAACCATCTTTTCCACCCCATTAAAGGTTCAGGTGACAATTCTGCTTCCACTGTTCTAGGTGGATTGCATTAACTATCAGGAGAGTTTACCAGTCTCTTACTGGTAGGGACCTGTCTTTCATGAAAGTTAAAGCACATGAAGTTCAAGCAATTGCAGCTCATGAAACCTTCTAACTTGATAATCTTTGGAGGACATAATAAAAGTAACATTTTGGCACTCTGACACTACTTTCTCCTCCTTTTGCCTTCACTTGTTAGCCCACCAAATTGAAGGAATCATCTCACTGGGTCCAACCATCGTTGCCCAGAATGTGACCCAGGCACATTTCCTTCAACAGTACAGGGCTTCCCAGGAGCGATCCATTCATCTGGAATCTTATCATTCACCCATATGGGAGGTCAAATTCTTCATCATATGGTTGTGGTATTTTTGATCTAGAAAAGTAACTGTTATGCAATAGCAACTGGTAAGTATTACATCATTAAAATTAGTTTTACCCCATCAGATAACTACATCTTGATTTCTTTTTTTTAATGTGTGCAAGAAGTGAACAATATATTTTTTAAATTATGTGAGACTGGACAAGAAACCCCAGGCTGTGACTAAAACAATGCATTTTAAATAATTTATTGTTCCCCAAAAATGGTTTATACTTTAGGAAGATTTGATTATCGAAGGTTACATTGAAGTGAAAAATACTAACCAAAATAAATCTCATATGACATAGTTTGAATGCTTAGAATTTACTGATTTTACTTTCTCTGTTTGTCAGTTTAGGAGTTATGAATTATCCTAGAAAAGGCAGAAAGAAGGAGGCCAGGGAGGAACGAACAGCTGTGTGTATCCTCTGTAGAAGGTGTTCAGATTATTCTACCAAGTATTTCATAGCACAGAGACCAAAGAAAGGTAATTAATTGATTCTGACAAATACCATCTAAAGGAAAATTTGTATTTGGTTTTATTTTCACAATTTTATGATTGATTTGAACATTTTGGAAAAATATAGCCTTGCAGAAATTAGGGAGTTTATCAAATTTTGCCAATAAATTGCAAAAAAAGTTACAAGCATTTTCTAAAATTATACAGCTGCAAAAATTTATTATGAACACTTTTGCCTATATGGTAATAATGACTATGAATTTGCTGTAAATATGACATTAAAATAGCCACGTTCTTAAACACAGAAGGAGGGGGGGGATTCCTTTTTATTCTCAGGAATGTGATATTTAAATTTACTTCCAGTACAAAGAAGAGGGCTAGTTCCGTTTCATAGACAAAATAACAAAATGATGAGGTGTGAAGTTTTCTGCAGACTGTAATATTCAGCTGCTGTATAGCAGGAAAAAGTCATGATTATTCCATCACAAATGCATGCAACTCCATCAGGCCTCTTAGTGACGATGTTCTGCCAGAAAAAAAAATTTCCAGGGTCCATATGGAACCTGGAAAACCTTGAAAAGCCTTGAGAATGAATTTGTCCCTCAAGGCCTTGAAAACACCTTGAAAATTCAAAATATTGTCTGGGTACCTTGAAAAGCCTTGATTTTCTTGAAACCCGAAAGGAATTGATAAATAGTTTTCATTTTACAGATTTAAATAAAAAAGAAAAGGGAAAAAAACAAAAAACAATTTAAAAAAAACAATATCTCGCTAAGTTTGTGCCGGAACGGAAATTTCTACAACTGGCCACTGCACAGTCATACATTTTGAACTTCAGTTGTTCAAAGCCCAGATGTAGCTGCGGTTTAAATTTGAATCTTTGTATGCTTCGAAATGGCTGGCTGCCGATTCCAACTTCGGTGGCTAGACAAAGAAAAATATAAAGTTTGGATAATGAGATCTTTCTCAGAGAGCTTTGCAAAATACAAATTATGCCAGAAGGATATTGATTTGCGTGCAGTGGGAGAGAGTGCTCTACTGTCACATGCAGCTGAAATAAACCACCAAGCTCTTGTAATGGCGCTGCCATTAGTGGATAATATGGCAAAACAAGAATCCTTCAGCATGAAATCATTTTTGACGAGAGAGGTATGTCTGTGAACACAGAGATTAATGTTTTAATATAGAAACTGTATATAGTCTTAATTATGAAATTAGTTCTATCTGGTTCTATTTTTGAATGGAGAGGAAATAGGACAGACAATAATTGCAATGAACATGATAAATCTAAAAATATAGAATACAGCTGAGAGAAATATTAATATATCTAATATGAAATAGTTTAAAATATCCATGCTGTGGTTTTAAATAAGCGATAATATAAAAAAAACAAATATCTTTGTTACATTTTTTTTATTTTATGGGGTGGGTGAAGAAGAAAGGCAAGTACTGAAAAAGACGTTGACACAATGACAGCTGCTGCTGATGACTGCATTGAAAGCAGAGAACATAGGAAAATTTCCTATCACGACATCAAATAGTTGGAGGAAAATTGTCATGGACAAAATAGCTGAATTTGGAACTCTTGAAAAACAGCTTGATGACAAGCTACAAGAACTGAAAAATTCACTCTAAAATATTTTGGACTTTGTAAATAGTGTAGTGTAGACAGAGTAAAATGAACATTGTTCAGTTACTGTACATTATTCTAATGCCCAGAATGTAGGATGTTTAGTATTAATGGGAAGGGTGTCAATGATCATTCTCCTGACTTCATGGGTTTTTTTTTTGATTTTTTAAATAAATTTGCAAGAAATGTTCCTCGTATAAAGTAATAGTAAGTATTAACTTGTGTTCACATACAGTTTCATTTATGTATCCTTTAAAATTAATGTAATAATGCACCTTGAAAAACATGATTTTGAACCTTGAAAAACCTTGAAAAAAACCTTGAAAATTTTGAAGGAAATATGCTACTAACCCTGTTTTTCACTCTAAATAATAAATTTTGATCCTTAATTTTAAGGACTTAAATTACCCTTTTAACCAGTTTTATTTTAAATACTTTTTATAGAATTTAGGCATCTTTTAGCTTTTATCTTGTCTTGTAAAAAGAAAATGTTTACTTTTATTTGGAGCAGTTTGTCCTGAAGAGTATAGGAATTTTCAACCATTATATTCTTTACAACCATTTTAAGATCTTTGCCATTCATCTTGAAAGACTACATATTTACATTATTTGGAAGGGTTTATTGTAATATTTTGGTTTTTTGTGCAATTTTTCACTTTGTAGTTTTAGAAGTATGCTTTTAATTGGCACCATACACCCAGCATTTAACTAATGTGCAGTTAAGTCCACATACATGCACACATACAAACCTGTCAATAGTGATAACTTGAGGGGAAAAGGCAAAACTGAAATACCATCTACTAAATATCATTATGATTATTATTATTATTATTATTATTATTATTATTGCTACATTTGGGCTGTTCCAGTAAAACATATACCCCCCGGGGGGAAGGCACTTTCAAATTCAATCAACCCACAACAGAAGCAGTTTTAAAAAATTGAGATCCACCATCAGATATGTTTTAATCAAAAAACACTGCCCCCTACAGAAGCATATTTTTTTTACATAATTTCTGGCTATGGGTTAGTGGGTGGTAGAAGCAATTTTAATATTGTGTTGGAGACAGAAGTGATTTAAATGACAGCTGGCTGGAGGTAATCTACTGAATTTGTATAGATCATATAATCTACTGCATATTTTTATTTGTATTCATTAATTGTAATCAATCTTTTGTCCTTTTGTTTGTTTGTCTGTCAGCCATGTATGTCTCTGATACTGCGAAATCACAAATTTTCTTGGTGGCTTATTATTTGTAGATGTCATTGATCAGTCCCTTAATACCCACTAATTTAATGTCCATGAATATAGATTTTATGTCAGGGATTTCTATTCTGATTCAGAAATCATGAATTTGTATCCTTACTAAACTGTGTGTTTACTAAAGTGATCACTATGTTTTGCTATTTTTCTTTGTTCTCAGGCATGCTGCTTTTGATTAGAATAATAGTTAAATCTTGTATTGCTTTAAATGTGTGGTCAGATACTATGATTCCCTTGTTATTATTTTTTCAATAAATGTTTTGGTAAACTTATAATACATGATTTGTCAGAAAAAAATCATTAATGCCTATGAAGGCGATGTCGCATTATTTCTGCCTACTTTTACACTATATCATTTCTTGTAAGAACACATATTTCAGTTACCAACATCTTATTTTTATGCCTTGTTGCAAGACTAATATAAAGTTTTAAAAAAAAGAAATAAAGCAAGTCAAACATTTTTATATCATAAATTAGATTTTAAAAAATGGATGAAAGTCAAGGAATCATTTTTTCCTAGAGTACTCGTAAAATCGATGTCATTGCAGTTAAGTGTATTGTCAACAGCATCATCATCATCACTGATGGCCTAGCAGTAACATTCTGCACTTTTGATCCAGTTGTCACAGGTTCTATCTCCCACTTCTAGTCTTTCATACGAGACTTATACCTATGGTCTGAAGAGCTTTCATGGCAGAGTGTAAGATGCTTGTCTCGTGATACAGATCTGAGAGGCTTCCATGGCAGGGTGGTACAAGATGCTTGTCATGTGATTACTTGCCTCCAATGTGTAAATGAGAATGTTGCCAGTTACTTGTGGAAGGTCAGTGGTTCTACATAAGTGGTGTTTGGTGTCTCAAAAGTACTTGGATTTTCTTCAGCAGTAAAACTGGCTGCCATATATAAATTCTCTTGATCTGAAAATGGTGTAAAGGCCATAATGATCTACCGAAACTGGAGATCACATGTCTAAATGACTTTGGCTGTTAGATATAAACATCAAATCAACAGAGGCTCCATGTGCCCTAGTGTACTAAGGTGCTTGCTTTTACAGATCACTTGCACATCTCACAGAGTAAGTTTTTGTCACAGATCAACCAATTTGGGTTGGTGGTCTTTCGGGGTTCTTCCTCCACCTAATATACTGTTAAACCCCCCCCCCCCAAATAAACAAACCAAACCAAACTAAATCAACCAACTAATAAACTGTGTCAACAGCAGCAAAGGTACTAATCCATCATTTTTGCCACAGCTGTATGAGTTTATAAATTTTGACTCCAGTAATTTTTGTAGACCTTTGAATATTGTCAGTTATGCCTTTCTGACCATTACTTAAAAGTCATCATCTGTTGGTACAAATGGATTTTTCATGGTGAGCATATGAAATGGAGAAGTCTTGAGCAATCCTGCATCACATGCTGCCGAAAAGTTTACATTTTAGCTCACTTAAAGTTTCTCTAACAATGTCAGTTGTTCCAACCAGAACTGTTATAACTTATTCAAGCTATGTTCACCGATATCTGGAGATGTGCATCTGTAATAAATATTTGTAACAAAGTATGAGAATGCATCAGTGTTTTTCAGTGATGCATTTGAACTGAGCAACAACCAGATCAACAAACCAAGAAATGAAATTATTCACATCTCTCAGGCAGAAGCACAGTGTCTAATCATAATCTGCCAAAAGATTTTTCAATGTTTAAATTTGCCAAATTCTTTTCCAACCATACTGATTCAGTGGACATGATCACAAGAATGGACAGAAACAGACCAGAACAGATATAACCAGAAGGTTAAAATCAGTTTGAGTAGCTAAATTCACGTGGTTTAGTTGACTGAACATCCTTTATTGTCTTCCCTTTGATGTAATTTCTTACTGAAGCTGAGAAAATAATGTTGCACACATAAAAGAGAGGCACACTTCTACTCATTATTGTTGTTATTATACTTCTCCATTCCTGCCTGTTCTTATGATCTTGTTCCTCCACATACTGTTTGTCATGTTTATAATATGTATCTAAATTTGTCACTTACTTTTCCTACTACTATACTAATTGTTTGAGAATATGCATATCAATGTGAAATGCAACAGGAAGACTAAATCCAAGATAGAAAACCTTTACATTTCTGGATGTATTCTGCTTGGATTCCATGTTTCTGCACAAAACTCAAGAGTTCAAGACTCACTGTACTAATTCAGTTCCTGTTGTAAACCTGTGCAAACACCATGATATTAAAATTCAATAACTTAAAATTTTGAGTGCTCATGATCAAATTTATATCAGTATAGACACATCTGTGACGACAGCTTTTGTGAAAAGAAAACCATAACAGCTGCACCATTTTCTGAATCTACACAAATTTGAAATGTGTGCTTTCAATACTACACCAAAGAATCAGGTGCTGATTTCAGTAATTAGTCTTCCAAACTCAGGTCTGTAAAGGGACGGGAATTTATGTTAATAAAACAATGTCCCTGACTTTTTTCAGTTACAAGTAGGACAAGCTCTCAAAAGATTCTTTTACTAAAATATTACTTTCTTTATCAACTAATTAGGGCCATTCAAACCATGTGTACTCAATTTTATCTTCAATGATTTATAGCATGGTTCTTGTTCTTTCATATCTGTAGCAGTGTGAGTCCTTCAATAACTCTCAATGGTTGTATGCTTTTTTCGACCATGCTGACTGGACACACTGTAAGATAATGGTTAAGTAACAGAAATACCATGGGATAACCAGAGACCAATAAAATCAAATAAAATTGTCAAGTTATCTCCCCTGCAAGCATGCTGCCAGGATTTCAGGATTTAATCTAGGTTTTGTGTGTGTGTGATCTCCATTGAGGACGTGGTAGCAGGAGGAATAGCCATTGTTAAATATCTCCTTAACACTTAAATATCTGTCACTCTTTCTTACTGTTCCACTCTGTTAAGGCTCTACTGAAATCAAAATACTCAAAGAGATGTCATCTCAGGTTGTGAAATTAGAACAGTTGCATCCTAAATCACTATCATGGCAACTTTAATGTTATTTAATGTGAGACTTTAATGCCAGAACTCAAAGATTCAATGATTTTTGGGTTAAAAAATATATTTCTTCTCAAACAACTCAATTTGGTGCAGATTACATTATTTTTTAATGATACTGAGAATTCTTGATGTGTAAAAATTGCACAAGAAACGAACAACATCAGATCAGGAAATTAATACCACTTAGGAAAAACTGATAGGAATATGCAGAAATAATGATAGTATTATTTAAATGGAATATGTGGTTACGATACGAGTGCTGGTTCTATAACTTTGCATCGTACAACTATTCTGTTGTTTCTAACAACACTCTGCAATATGGTAATAATTTTTGCCAACATGAAGTTGATCCACTTTTTACTTTAGTCCCTTGCTAATTAATAGTTTCAGATTTTCAACAAAACTAAGCACATTTTACCTTTTGACAATAATACATGATCACAAATATTTAGATTGTAAGAAAATAGAAGTTACAATTTTATTAAAAGTATTGGTACCAGTAAAACTAAAGGAGATGGTAAAAAAGAATCAGGATGAACAGATTAGTAGTTTGGTAAAGAATCCACATATCAGAATGACATCAAGTATTTTTTCATCAATTTCATCATTAGTTAATGACACTGCTTCAAAATGTTGTGTACTAGATAATAGTAATCCAATTTGTAATACAAATACCAAATGATGGCTTGGAACTAAGTGCCAAAAGGTCTGCAGAAAATATCAACATCCTCAAAATATACATAGGAATAACCAAACACAAACAGGACAAATTTTATCCATCTTGCTTTGAGTTTACACATTTCAGTCAGTTTCTTATGTTTAATGTCATTCAATTTTTGCACATAGAGAGCATGTACTTCATTTGGTAATACATCTGCATGATATGAAAGTTTGTCTTGTTATTCTTTTGTTCTTTATGGTTGTGCAATTTTCAACATCTCACAGGTATGGTCCCATGGGTATTCTGTCTTTGATATCTCTGTTCCAAAAAGAAAAGTTTTTACGAACATGAACTCTGCCAAAGATTCACTTCCTTGAATCAGTGCTTTGCTGCCTCTTATGCCAGATTTTTTTCTCTTCCATAATGCTGTATTAGGGTTTTAAATCCAACATTCCCATAGTCTGCTTGTTCAGACATGGGTATCTTGAATAAATATAACCAGCATCCTGTCCATCCAACATGTACATCGGACTCGCACTCAGCATCAAATTTGGGCTCAAAATCACACACTGGTATTTCCAGTGACATTTTCCCAATGTCCAACAGACTGATATACATGAAATTCATTGTCATCATAGCTATCACCAGCCAGTATTTGCCGACTGAAAATGTCGTCTGATGACAAACCCTGTTGTGATTCAGCCATTTTGTTTTCCTGTGTGGCCCTTATTTGAAACACGCATTTGTAAAACTTCCATGATGAAAGTAAGGTTAAAACTACCATAAAATGCTTGTTCCAGGGCCCAATGAACCAAACAAATTTAGTTTAACAGCCATACATGTTGAACCAAAGTATCCAGCTTTTTTAACATTTGCCTTCCTGAATCTGGATGTCGCATCAAATGCTGCAATACTGCTACTGGCAGCGCGAATTACATCGCGAAATGCACTTTTAAAGTTAAAAGTTGAATAAAAATTGCATACTGCGCAAAGCACATTTTATATCCGCGAAGTTGACGTAATTTGTGGAACGCGTTTATCACTGTTTTAAAAGTACGCGAATTTGTACAAATTAGGTACACTCGCATGTACTGGCATAATTTTCTGACCCAATGTTTTATTCACATTAAACCACTAGAAGGGGGTTAGATGCGATTTTAAATATATATCCGTTTTTTTTTCTGACAACCCCACCAGCGATTTCTCATTTTGTTAACACAACCCACAACAGAAGTGATTTTCCTAATCAACCTTCCACTGTCAGAATCAAAATAGTTTGAAACACAACCTCCTACAGAAGTTTTTTTGAAGTGCCGTCCCCGGGGGGGGATATATGTTTTACTGGAACAGCCCTTAGCAAGATTTTATTTTATGCACTGTAAAATAAAGCATAATTACAAATGTATGTTGTTCTCTCTCAGATTTATGTTCCACAGAAGATTGCAGTATCTTGCTCACTTTAATCCGTCCTAGAAATTAAATCATCACCAACTTAAAAATATAGACCAGTCTTAGTTCATTCAAGCTGTTAAAACAATATTTGGATTAGTCTGTTCCTTAACTTGCCAAGATCAAAAGACAGTTGGCTTAAGTGAGATGCCTGTGCCGAAAAGAAAGTCGAGAAAGAAGCTGTATATTGCATTAATTGTGACCCATGAACCAAAACTTCACCTGCTTTCACAGACACATTTTGAATATTAAATGACCCCTGACCCTAATGAAATGAGATGTAACTCATGTCATTTCTCAAAGACAAACATGTTTTCTTCAGAGATAGCTTTAATTCACAAGTAAATAGATGAAGATAACTAACTATTCCTGTCACACTGCCACAAAAGGTGACTTCCATTTCTGCTGTGATAACACAGCTGCTTTTCCTACTATCCAGGAAATGAATTGCTTCAATCCTTTCTTGAAAGGATTAAAACTGCCTTGCTTTTGAAGCCAGCGTGTTGACACCTATGAGTTTGACAGTGTGATTGGAGTGCGGTAAGTACTGTCGAGATATGAAACACTTAAACCTTGTTTTGTATCATATGCCTTTATCTCAACATTAACTTGCTCATCAATCAAAGGAAGTGTTTCATTTACACACTTGGAGTGGTCATTGTTGATATGCTCCTTTGACCTCATAAGGCAGGGTGAAACCGTTTATTGGTTCGGAAACCCCTGACCACTGAAATCAGGTGACTATTAAATACAGGGCATTTATATAGGAAATTTAAAAGGGGAGAAATTAGAATGGTGTTACGTGTAGGATCGTACAAAAATAACAAGAGAAAAGAGTGAAACCAACAAGCTTTGTATATTTTAACAAATTAATTTATTTCCCTAGAAAACAATGTAAAAATTGGAAATAGGACTTAGGGTTTGTGAATATAATCCAAAATTTAATCCTAAGATTGAAAAATACAAGTCCTATTACTAAACAGTTCTGGGTTCGAATATCGATGAAATTCCAATATGGAGGTGATGATGTCAGATGAAGTTGTTTTACTGGTGGCAATAGATCCTCAATTGAATCACAGTTTATGTTTCTGTATAGAATTCCAGAATAAATTTCCACTGAATTTCTTTGTCCCAGAACTTTTTATAAAAAAGTACACTTGTTTAATATTCTAGAGAATAAATTATTAAATTCCCAAAAAATAGAAAAAAACTTCAGAACAAGCTGGCATCAACAATATAAAACACTTTGTACGCTCAAGGTGTCAGGAATACGACTAACTGAAAAGCTCTCAGAATGGGTATTAAACCCAACTAAAACATCATCCCATTCTCACGTGATAGGTCACATGGTCTCTTAACACTTGAACAACGCAATAGCAAAAATGAAATTTGTCACGTAGCAAGAACAGCCCTATCTAAGAACCAAACTCTCACTCTGAAAATATATAAAATAGAAAGGCTGTTTACAATCCAGTTAACACACGGGCCGAAATGACCTTGGAAATAGCCAATCATTATCACTCGATGTTTACACAACTGTGTACCAGAATGAGCTAAAAATAATGCGTCTTTAATAGGTTTTACATTCTAAATAAACAGAATTTACTTGAAAAAATATTGAATCCGTGAAAATAATCATTACAATAAAATGTAATGAAACAAAATTAAAATAAAAAAATTTTTTATAACTAACACACAAGCAATTTAATTACATATAATTAACAATAACCACTGTGACCAGGTGACCGCCGAATAAAAGTGACCCTTTGGACAGGTTTGATTGTACATACATGCATGCATACATTCATACATACATACATACATGCATACATACATACATACATACATACATACATACATATGCAGTCTATCAAAAACAGCTACATCAACATCAAATTATGTGTCTCTTTTCTTTAATGAGTTTATTTATCCCACAGGCCTATTAGCAGGAATGTGGGAGTTTCCAAGCCTTCAGCTCGAGTCTGAGGATGCTAGTGCTGAACTAGGAGAGATAATTAGGAAATATGGCCTGGCACTTTCCAGCTCCAAAAACAGAATACAAGTTGGAGAGGTAAGAATAGATCAGACATGGGTACAAGATATTGGTACATTATCTTGTCAGACATGGGTACAAGATTTTACATGGATACATTATCTTGTCAGACATGGGTACAATACATGGATTCCGTATCTTGTCAGACATGGGTGCAAGAGTTTACATGCCAACATTTTCTTGTCAGACATGGGTACAAGAGTTACATGCATACATTATCTTGTCAGACATGGGTACAAGAGTTTACATGCATACATTATCTTGTCAGATATCTGTACAAGATTTTGCATGCATAAATTTTCTTGTCAGATATGTGTACAAGATTTTGCATGCATACATTATCTTGTCAGACATGGGTACAAGAGTTTATATACATACATTATCTTGTTAGACATGGGTACAAGAGTTTACATGCATACATTATAGGTCATAGTCAGCTTGCATTTCATTTATGAATTGTAAGCAAAATCAGTTGTGGAAAATATTTGTTTAGCTGAGAAATATTTCATCCCATATACCTTGCAAATGCCAGACAAGAAATTGCTCTGCCCATGTATACATTTGTAATTGTGTAAAAATGCAGTTGTCAGTAGTGAGTGTAGTGTTAAATCCATGCTAATTTTAGGAGACCTAGGAACATAATGTAGATGAGCTGCAAGATTGTGACACACCCTATCGTGTTGGTAAAAATAAAAGTACATATATACTGTCTATACCATGCAACTTACATACTACTTAATGGCTACAGTTAAAATAAAGATAAACAAAACCTCAGTTACAAAATTCCCTGAATCATACAAATGTTCTGTATGTATAGATATTTTATCCTTTTTCAGCTCTATTGGTCAAAGACCAGAGGAGCTTATGGGATGGTCTGTTGTCCATTGTCCATCCATCCATTAGCACAAGTTTTTTATAATTACTCTTTCTAAGGAAAACTACGGCAAGGATTGCCATGAAAATTTACACATACACATTCATCCCATGGTCTAGTTGGCTCTAAATGGAAATGGCGCTGCTCGGTTGTTCAATATGGCTGCCACAGTGGCTATCTTAAAAATCATGTTATTGTTGCTTCTAAATGGATGGTCATATCAACAAGGAGTTTTCACTAAAAAAAAAAAAAAAATTTTTTATGATGTTTAGTTGGTCCTAAATGAAAATGAAACCAATCTCCTCTCCAGTATGGCCACAACAGCAGCCTTCTTGAAAGTCTTCTTGACACTACAATCCACATGAATCATTGATCATATCAACATTGGGATTTTCATTTAAAGACTTTTTATGATGTATTGTTGGTCCTAAGTAAATGGTGCTGATATCTGATATGGCCATCACTGCAGCCATCTTGAAAATCTTGTTATTGCTACTCATCCCGAATTGAAAAATCTTGTTATTGCTAGTCCTTCTCAATGAATGGTCATATCAACATGAGGTTTTCACCAATAGACTACTTATGATACCTGGTTGGTCCTAGATAAAAATGGTGTGTACATGCAATATGGCTGCCACGACTGTTGTTTAAAAAATGTTGTTTTCTTTTCTTCCTTTGCATGGATGATCATTATGACATGATTTTCATTAAGTCCTAAATAAAATGGTGCCAGTTATACATCCAATATGGGTGCCATGGCAACTGTCTTATGTTGTTGCCAATGCTCCTCCAGATTAGATGATTATAATGATTGGTTTACATCAAAAGACTTCTAATGATGTCTAGTTTGTCTTAAATGAAAATGGCACCAAGCCAACATCCAGTATGTGTACAACAACAGCTAATTTGACAATTTTGTTATTGCTGAAGAATATGAGAGTTCCCACACTTGACAGTTAAAATGAAGAAATGGTCTTATCTCGAGTTCCTTGAAATTCATTTTGCCCAGTAGAGCATCAGTCCCTTCAAAGGACTCTTGTTATTTTATGCCAAACATTCCACAATAATGCAGCTTGGACAGAAGTGGCATTATATGATTTCTGTGACTTGTTCTTTATGCATAAAGGTTACAACTAATGATTTATTCTGTCTTGTCAACATTCTTAGTTTACCATTTGCTTTAGAAAGCTGGTAATGCTGGTCCATGTAGACTCTACTTTATAATGGTTAATTTCACATGTTTTTTCTGCCAAGCAGGTGGTACACATTTTCTCCCACATCCACCAGACCTATGTGGTGCAGGCAGTGATCATTGATGATTCTGATGTGGAACATGAAGTCGTTGAGGACACCACATCACCCACCACCCGCTGGGTCACTAAGGAGAAATTTATGGAGGCTGCTGTGTCCACAGCCATGAAAAAGGTTCAACATTTTCTTTCATACCATTATGCAATGCACTGAGAAAGCTTTTGCTTAATACCATGGATGTTCATTGGTCAGTTCTTTTGGTAAACACTTATATGGTCCAATTAATTAGCTTGAAGCCCATATTGGCTTGCTTGTCATTTGGGGTCTGATCTCACCTATTCATAAAACATTGCAGTTAATATACATTGATGAATAATTATGTATTCCATGAATATCAAGCAACCAATCAGATATGACTTTAGTCGTTGAGAATATTTTTAGTCATATGATTTGAGCAAACAATGAATGTGTCATGTAACAGTCACATGATAAATATCTCATTTATCATGACTATTATTATGGTTAAGTGAGCCAAATTTGTAAAAAAAATGGCTGGATTAGTTTTCCATTTTAACCCATATTTTCTCCAAACACTGTCTATTAATCCTTCCATTTTTTAATTTGGAATATTACTGACCCATGATAATACAGTGGTCCCCCTCTTATATGGCCATGCCTTCTGTACCGGGAAAGTGGCCTTATAAGACGGGTGGCCATTCCAGAGGGAGACTAAATTTTTTGTAAGAAGCATATGTAATGTACGTAGTAAGAAAGCTACATACTTCAAAACATTAAATATCTTATTTTAAAAGTAAAATTAATTATTAAATGGTTCTTCTTGTTATAATAATAGACTTATTTCAACTGAATATACAGTAATAGTTCTTATTCTTGGCATAAGTGTGATACATGAGTGGGTATTGTTGTCATGCAGATTGCAAAACCATTCAAAAACGTCATTTAAATCTTGGTACATACATAATTCTCTTTCCATTTGCTCCACTTTCCCACTGCTGCTGAATAACCTCCTTATCCGTTACGACGTTGTTTCTTCGAGTCTTTTCAACATAAAATTGTTTTTTTCGAGTCTTTTCTACATAAAATTGTTCAGCAAGTCCCCCCTCCCCACTCCACCCGATGTCGTCAAGTAGAATAACCAACAATCTTCTAAAATAATATGTCCGTTTACGTGATGACATGTTTATGTTTGGTAATGATTTATTTGGGTGTTGCTAACTGTATGCGATTTAGTTATGCAGACGAAACATTTGTAGAGTGGACGAAACGCCTTCTTCATGAAGGAAGCGATAAATGTGTTGTCACGTGATTTTTCGGTCTTTGTCCGTTACCCTGTTTTGTTCAAGGTTAATTTCTCTGTGTGTGTGATAATGCACAAAATCTGTTTTTAGCCTATGCTGACCCTTTTATGATCTTGACAATTACATCCAGTTGTGATCATCAAAGAGAAGAACTCAACAGATCTTTGAAGCCCAAAACTCTATCATAACATTGTTGGGCCCATTTCCTGTAAACGTCGGCTTTTATAGACAATGATATAATATTAATCTTAGTGTTACGTGTACTTTTGTCAACACTTCTTTCAGTAATGGAAACTTGACATTGGGAGACATGTATCGACGGTAGAGATAATCTGATTACTTACCTTATGTCACAATATGAATTAATTATTGGTTCTGGACAGATTTGAAATAAAAAGTGGCCGCTTGTGAGGGAACATTATGCAATTTTGTACTAATATGCTGGTCGCATTAGAGGGGTGGCCATTCTTGAGGGATACTTTTGAACACAAACTCATCAGTGCCAAGGGATTCTGGCTGTAAGAAGCCGGTGGCCACTGGTCAGGGGGGGCCGTTCAAGAGGGGGACTACTGTAATCAAATGACAATTCATCACATGGTGGTCACGTGACAATAGATGCTTGAGTCACATGACCAAAAGAACCAAAACATTTTGTGTGATTGATTGCTTGATGTTGTGGAGCAGTTATCCACCAATGTAGCCCTGTAAATCAAAATAGCAACAGGCAGTAGAGTATTGTGTTTTTCCTGTGGATTTTCACGCTGTCAGATGTCTGATTTGATACAGAAATATACTGTACAGATTGACATTAGACCTCTTCAACTGACTGTAACTCATGAGCCATGAGAAATATAGAGAAGTGATTAAAAGTAGTTGATGTGTCCACTGATGTTTGGGCAGATAAATTTGTCTGCAGTAATTACAGTGTTTTATATCAGCTCAAACCAACAACATACCAATATAGCTTTGCAGGCTAATTTTTCAGACAAGTACTTGCAGGGATTGACAAATGCCCATCTTTGTTTGGTGGTTTTCTTAAGGCACTTTGCTATGCTGCACCTTAAAGAACACATTGCCAAGAATAGGGATGTCAGTAGGGCTGTTGAGCATGCTGACATTGCACCCTTATGCTCCAGGATTAACCTTTGGAGCTTGAACTCACAAGGGATTATAAGCTGTTTCTGTAATTAGTAATGTTTCCTATGCAGTCCAAATGCATTCATTCACATAATCACTTTATTCTGCCTAGTTTGCTTTTGCTAGTGACATACAATCATTGTAATATAAATAATTTTACTCATATTATAAATAATGGACTTTAAAAAAATGTGTACCTCCATAATATATTTTATATTATTTTTCTTTTTATGTTTCTTTTTTTTTTCTCGAATAAATTTATTTAAGCTGGAAGTTCTTTTCCTGATTTTGAAATTTTTTAATTTGTTAGACATTGTTTTATGCCACAACAATGTAACAACAGGCTGAGTCCTCTGTTTTGCATGCTGGCAGCCCACATTTTCATTGTTGTTACGATCTTGTAAAAGTGTTCTGTTCTTTTAACAACAGGTTTTCAAAGCCTTTGAAGGCGTGATGGATCAAAAGCCAAAGGTAATTGTTTTCTGTTCTCTGTCCTGGTATACATTTCTTTTACTCATATAAAGTATGCTAGTTGTCACACCTGTGTAAACATAGTGATACATTTCTTTTACTCATATAAAACATGCTAATTGCCACACCTGTGTAAGCATAGTGGGACACAGGCATTATTTTTCACACCATTTTTTGTTAAAGTTTGTTCATGTCCGATAGAATTTACATGCACCTAACATAAATACAAATCACAAAATTATCTTAAGCATAAAATATTTTGCCAATTTTCAAGACGACTGAGTTCATGTCTGTTCAGATCTGAGCAGCAGCATGCTGTATGTACCTGCTTATAAGTCAAATTCAAATACAGGCTGCACAGACTCAGATCTTCAGTCACATTATGTGCTGGCAGATCAGGGTCTGTGCAGTTTCTTAATAGTAACCAACACAACAAACAATAAAGACCCTGATCTGCTAGATTATTATGAGGCAGCAGAGCGGAGTCTATGTTGATTGCAGTTGGACTCAAGTATACACAGCAGTTATTCATTATACCTTTTTCCAATTAGTAAATCATAAATTCTTAATAGCCCAGTAAAAGTAAATTTACTGACCTCACAGCTGATACTAAATTCATTCATTTACTGACTGATAAATTGTAGCAAGATTAAAATGATCATATTAATATCTCACCTATAAATGGGGAGACATAAGTAACAATTTTGTAGCAATGGCATCAACTGCATTAGTTGCTATTTTCAGCTTAAACTAAAGTACAATATTACTGTATGCTTAAAGTTTATACCCTGGTTTACCTGGATTCAATCATTCATCATCTTAATGCCATTACAGGTGAGAATATTTTTATCATCTTTTTTAGGTTAACAAGAAACTAAAGCCAAAGGATGATCCCAAGGATTTAAGAAAACAGAGGGCCATAGACAGTTTCTTCAAACCAAAGTCTAGCAACTGAGATGAAGCAAATTTAGTTGAATTAGCATGTTAACAAATTGTACATACCACTTGCATGTTCATTTCTTGAAACATTTCATATCACATTGACCACAAATAAGTTTCTCACGGCATATACCTTGAGCCTTATTGATAGCAATACAATCAACTTTATGAATAAATTCCTGATTTTAGTTTGTTCTTAAGAGTAGAATGTATTATTGTTTGAAAATATGGCTGAAGTTGTGATTCCCACCTGATCATATTTCAGTTTCTTCTCTAACACTTCAGAGCATGGTAATTGTTTAGTCATTTACCAGTTATCTGAAAGGATTTTTATTATCCTGTCTCATGTCCATCTGTCTGTCTGTCCTTGCAACTGGTACACAATCTTGTTTGCACAACTTGTCTCACAGTTTTTTGCATAAACTTGCTAATTATCATAAGCATCATCTGAAGATGTGCATGTCACCAAATCACTTTGCAGTTTTTGTTAGAGTTTATGGTATTTGTCTGGCAGCAATGCATGATCTGTTTAGCATAACTAGCCCTGTGGTTTTTGATGGATTGCCATGAAACTTGGTAAATGGTATGGTAATGAACTGAAGATGCTCATATATATAAATTGGTATCCATGTGTGATATTTTTGTTAGAGTTATTGCCCCTTTTCTCTTGTGCGTAATGCAGTGTATGACATAATCTCAGTAGAATAACCCTGCAGTTTTTTTATTGATATCATGAAGTAAATATCATCAGGTTACTGTTCCTGCAATTTGATGGATTTGCTGTGAAACTTTGTAACTATTATGGTTATCATCAGATATGAATTAGATGATAAGATTTTTCTTAACCTCATCAGTGAAGAAAACAGTACTCCAAGGTTTTATCTCCTTCCTAAAATACATAAATGCCATATTACGGGAAAAATCTCTGGAAGACCAATTATCAGTGGAACAAGTCACCAACACAAAAAGTTAGTAATCTCATAGATGAACACATCAAACCGTTCATGAAATCAATACCTTCCTATATCAAGGACACAATCGACTTTATCAGTAAAGTTCAAGCAATTCACGATTTACCTGATGAATTCTTCTTGGTCACAATGGATGTCACCTCTCTCTACACCAATATACCACATCATTAAGGTTTAACTTGTATAGCTAGAACTCTAGCTTTAAATAAACCAAATTATCAACTCTCTAACCACCTTAAATAAACTAAATTATTGTCTCTCTAACCACTTTAAATAAACTGAATTATTGTCTCTCTAACCATAGTATCTTAGCTTTATTAAAATTGGTATTGCATGGCAACAACTTTACTTTCAATGCAAAAATAACACAATAATATTTGATTTATGCTGTAAACTACAGATAAACATTGTTATCTACAATACGATTCCTACCATCCATACCAGTATAAAAAATCTGGTCCATTTAGTCAGATATTAAGAATTAGACACATCTGTTCTAAACAATCGGAAAAACGTGCCTCCAATTTAATTCAATTTTATGAAAGAAGAGGCTATCCTATTTCGATTTTAACAGGCTTTTCAAAAAGCAAGCTGGCTTGATTATTAAGAATTACTAAAACCGATTCAAAAAAGTTCAATACATTGCAATACAGTACCAGCTATCTTCACATATGATAAAGGTAATTATTTCCTCAAACATGCGATCAAAATTCTCTGGCCTATTGTCAAATTGAGTCTTCCAGAGACTTTTCAAGATAACTGATAATTGCACAGAGGATTGGTTATAAACTCAGTAACCATTTAATAAGAGCTAAGTTTTCTAGCAAACAGAGCATTGCACAAGAGCAGCAGCAGAAATTATGATGACCTTCACAATGTTAAAATGTAATATTGTTATCATCTTATTGCAGTATATGAAACTATATATCTCAGAAAGGTATACATTTTTCAACACAGTGATACATGTTTTGTTATAATTTACAATGTCAATATGACTTAAAAGACAAAAAAACATTGATTAGAAAACTTACTTTGATTTTTAGTGTAACTGTCCATGTAGATGAATTACCTGCTGCTAATATTATTGAATAAAATCAAGACAATTCAATTTCCAGTATTTTGGCAGATTTTATATTTCTAGAAATATTAGTTCAAAAGTTATAGTACATTACAGAGGTTAGTAAAACTTAATACCACATTCTTAAACTTCTATCAGTTGCAGCTGCAACCAAGGTGAAAAATCATCCCTGACGCATTCCTTTTGAAGCCCTCTAAATCCATTTCATTGTCAGAATTGCTGTTGAATAGTGCATGAAGCTTTGTGTCATCATTTTGGTCAACTTCAGATGATTCTTATCCATTATTTAAATCATGTTTATAATTGGAATCATCAACTTCAGTATCACTACCGTCATCATAAACATCTGGATTAACATTCAAGTTATTGTCCATTATTTTTTGGATTGATTTTCAATCAGACAAGCACTTTTCCAACCATGTTTTTATAAAATCTCTCTATGTGGATGCACCGCTCTGGTGGCTTAGTGGTTAGAGAATCCACCTCATATGCGGAGGTCGTGGATTTGAACCCCGAGTCATAACAGAGACTTATAAAAATGGTACTAACAGCTGCCTCACTAGGCGCTCAGCATTAAAAGATTAGTGTTAGAACTGGTCGGCCTGGTGTCAGGATAATATGATTGGGTGGGACATCAAGTTATATGTCTGCAGCATGATGCCTCAGTGCTAGGCATCACTATAAACTGCCACACTGCAGACATCATAGCGATATGACTTGTTAAAGCTATGTTACAAATCCAAATCACACACATACACACTCTGCGTGGATCCATTTGGTCATTTCCTTACTTGGTGAGAAAGTACACAACTATTTATGATGTATAACACGTTTCTACAGAGACAACACAAATACATAAATTATGACTAGTCGAATTCAGTATAAAATGGGTTCATAGAATTCAAACTTTTGGACTTGGACATATTTAAACATATAGAAATATCACCCTGATGTGCCTAAATGAATTTGAAGAAATCTTGATATTCATGGAGCACTTACTTCTACATTCTTTCTTTAAAAAGAATTGCTATGAGTCTAAATTATTGTCCCCTGCCTTTCCGGGGGGGGGGTGTAGGACAAATTATCGGTGTTTTCATCACTTGTTACTGCTCTATAACACTAAAGCTATATGAGATTAAAGGATGAAACTAAGTATACTTGTACACCATCATCAAAAGGCGTGTCATGTTCCTCATAAGTAGTCCTGTGGTCAAGGTGAAGGTCACAGTTCAGTGTAAGTTTCCCTCACTTTCCTTCCAATAACTTTCAGGCTATGAGATTAAGGGATGAGACTTTGTATACTTGTACATCATCAGTGGAAGATGAGTCACAAAGAATGGGGAGGGGGATTGTGTTATAATCAAGGTCTGGGTAATGGCTCAGTATTACAAGTTTTTAAACTTTTCATTTCTCTCTATAACGTTTGAGCTGTTTGGGATTGAGGTGTAAAACTTGGTATATTTACCCATCATCTTTAGATCTCACAACTTCTGTGAAAGTCAAGTTCACAGCTGAATATTTCGAGTTTTCCATGACACAATCCATTCTGTTCTATAACTTTAGAGTTGTTTAAGATTAAATGGATGAAATTTGATATACTTACATATTGTCACTAGCAGGTATGTTGCATACAAAATTGAGATCATATATTGAAGTTCAGGTTCAGTATTGAAATTTTAAGTTTTTTGTCACACTTTCGCTTCCAATCTGTAACTGAAGATGTAATGGAGATTAAGGGATGAAACATGGAATAATTTTATCTTGTCATTACAAGTTGTGTTGTGTATAACATTGGTGGTTCTATCTTCTTGTTATGAGCCATGGTAGTTCTGTTGGTAAGGTGTCGGACTTGAATTAAAAGAGTTGTGGGTTCAGTACCCACCCAGACCAGGTCTGTTCAGCTTCCTAGGTGTTTCTTCTTCAGATACGTTACCCAATCATAACACCTTACGAGAACTACTAATTCCTCACAAATCCAGCCCTCCCAGGCTGAAACTTTTTAGTTGTAAGCATATAAGTTATCTGCCCACCTTACTGATCTCCCTGTGATACCGGGTTTGGCGGCAAATCCCCATAAGTCGTCAATTACTTCTGTTTGTGCTGAATAGCACGTTCTCTTCAGAGAGGCCTCGCAAAATCCTTACAGACAGTTTCGAAGTTTTCTACCTCATAACAAATGGGAGGAGTTTATCTTCGAAGGAAACTATGCTCTATAAATTTCCAACTTTTAACACTTAGGCACCTTTGGTACATGCCTGCACAGGTTGTGGTGGCGTCCTCTCACATTGCTATAAACATATTAATAAGTGCAGGTCTGATGCATGATATAGAAAACTCGTTTATTATTGCTGTATAATTTCTGCTGAGTCGGGGTAATTACAGTTCAGTTTCTATATTGTCTTAGCGTCTAATTTGTGGTTGTATACATTACGCTTTACTGACGTTACCTGCTTAGAACAAATAAATTCCAACAGTTATGCTTTTATCGTAATCATTACGGTTTTTTCCCACCAAATTACGTTTTACGCGAGTGGTATATGGATTACGCTGTTTTGATACATTCAAAAATAAAAATAAAGCATAAGAGTACTTATTTGCTATGTATAGCAAGTGTATTTTTACCCGTTTCCAAGAAAACTGACGGGTTTTATATCAAATATGAACTTTCCTCACAGATTCATTACATTCATAAGCTAAGGTAGTGGACCAGTCTGTACTTTTAAATAAAATGGCGCCAGATGTTTTACAAAATGCTTACAGTGTCAGTTGTGGATGTTGTATCACGGAAAATGTTACTGCAGATGGATTTTTTCAAGCTTCAAAACATGTTAGATGAAAATTGATAACTCAGCACCACTTTACAAGCTTTAAATGAAGAATATGAGAGTAATGTACTACAACACTCTGAGCGCATGATCATGCCCATTGCAGAATTCCAGTTGACGATTATTCAGCGAAAGCTGCAATTGTAGACTAATTAAAATGAGAGCTGAATATAAATAATTTGTATATTTTGTATTTGTATTATGATTCCAATCCGTATGTTTCTTGCCCTTTGTGACAGTAATCTTGACCAGTTGCAGAACCAGGTTACTAGCAAAAAATATATTTTTGTACGTGCTGTAATTCTGGCATGTAATATATAGGTTACACTTTTTATGTCCTAATTACACATTTTTGAGCCACTTATAATAACAATAATTACACTTGTACCTCTACTAGGGTGGTGGTGGCATGTATGAGAACGTTTTTGGACCTTTTCCTAATGGTAATATTGTCTCAATGGATATTGTAGCGTCTACATCGCAAATATCAATGATGATGCTTCACTGCCTTCATTTTGTGCAGTTTTTTGTGTATAATATAGAAAACTCGTTTATATTATTGTATAGCTTCCGCCGCGGTCGGTCAAGTACAGGTAAGTTTTCTATATATGGTTTACTCAGTAGCATTCAGCTCATAATGTTATTGTAAGGACCCTCCAGTGATTTTACCTGTATAAGCAGTCAAAATTTGGCCTTCTTACAAGTAAGTTGTTACTAGAATTGATATTTCCCTTCCGCTTCGTACCTGTTGTTAGCTATCAGTGATGCTTTCGTGATTCTACCTGTATAGGCAGCCAAATTGACTTTCAAAGGTTACTTGTGACTTAACTTGATTATTTAGCGTTCACTTCGTAAATATTAATAGTGATGCTCTAATTCTCTACCTGTACAGGCCACATGCGCCCTTTTACGGATATTTATCATAGTAACTCTGCACGACACTTATAAGGCAGGACACTCTGCACTACATGTACATTGGGTCAGCTCTATTTTGTCTTACAGATTTAGACCATGGGCGTGACCAGTATGACAACTCAACATCTGTAGTTTTTCTGTGGTTGTCATTCCTTGAATACATGTCGGACTTTGCATTTTACAGACAGAAGTAAATGGGCAGCAGTTCTTTGGGTACTGTGGAGAAGAAGCATAGACTGAGGGATGAAAACATTAGCTTGCATGCAAAAGAGTTCAAAACCATATCATTTACTGGGGAGCAAGATCGAGAGCAACAACAGCACCAGTTACAGTCTCGCATAGCAGAATTACGATCCAGCTAGGTGTATCAATATAACGTACCATGTCTCAACCTCAAGAATCGGACATTGTCATGCCAGCCAAGATGGCCATGTTCCTTCACGACCAGACTCGGCCATATAACTCGGATCGCAATAGGCCATGACCGCAATCAATTATACAGTATCAGCCACCAGAAAATGAACTTTTCCAGTTCAGTGACCTGCACAGTGTTGCTAAGCACTTCCTACATACCCTGTCCCGTTTATTGCCGTAGTACCCAAGAACCCACTTTATGAAACCAGTTATACAGCGGACTAATCCGCATGGTGCTTAGCTAAGCACTTCTGTGGACAACACCCATCCTATACAAGCACTCATGGATCAGTCTAACCTGCATAGAACTGCTAGGCACTTCCTGTGGACAACGACCAGTTATATAGGCACCCTTCTGGATCAATCTTACCCACATATTATCTCAGCGACACCTTGGAAGTAACGGGATCTAACTCATAGAATGCTGCAAGTGTAGTGAGCTGCCATCCTCAACATTCTTCTCCAACTACTTCGCAGGTAACACAAGAGACATAGGCTTCACTCCCTTCGTCCAAAAATGATGAACACTGGCCCTCAAGTTCCCTTGTCGTTATTAGATATTACTATGGTTGAAAAACATTCAAGATGGCGTTCTACGCTCTCATCAAAAAGTAGGTCAGTATTGCCCATAGTTTGGGTTTCGCTGACTCACTACGACCTATGATTCAGACTTCATTGACTTTCGTAAAATTATGTTTTAAGTTTTATTTCTAAAACTTCGTTCATGATAGAATCATCAAGCTGATTGATTTTTTGCATCTCTGTTAGTACCAAATATTTACCACATAAAAACGGCACTGTGCCCTGCATTTAATATTTTACTATCATAGGTAACATTTTGAAAATTAGCTCAACACACACACGTATGTATATAGATAGATACTTACACCAAGATTCATTAAATGAGTTTGAAGGGATGTATCGTGATGAGCATAACAATTATTATTCCAAAAATTGATCAAAGTGACCCATATTTCACGTTTCACAGCCTTGATTTCAGTCTTAGTCGCTGTTAATGCCAGAAACATCTAACCAGGTGATGGTATACATCCCAATTGGTACCACACCCTTATCACACACACAAAAAAATTGATTGTGGCGTACATTTATCATTCTACTGGCTTACGTTAAGATTTTGCATTTTGCTCGTGAACAACACATATTGCGTTTCATCTACTCCTTAATACTGATATGCCTGAAATCATGAAACATGTCAAAATGGTGCATCTTCACGCTAATTAAGTCACTATGCTATCTGGCGATTCTCCATCCAATTTTGGATATTATCCCTACGCCGATCAACTCTGCGGTCACCTCTTTATGCTAGAAGCAACAAATTAATTCTAAACACTTGACCTCATTAATTTTTTAATTTGATGACTTAATAAAGTCAATCTAAAACATCTCCTGGAAGTAATTTAAACTAAGCATAATTCTTTCAAAAAGTGTGTTAATATGTGGGGGGGTTTTAAGCGTAAAATTGTCGATGGTTATTGGATCACTTCCGTTGTCAAATGTTCATATTTGGAGGTGCGTAGTTTTGCACCTTGTAAAGCTGTTCAATTTCGGAGGTAAGTCAATCTTGCTTGTAGTTCGCAATCCCACAATGACTAAATAGAAGTGATCGGTTTTAGAAAGAAAACGCCTGAACTTGTTAAGTTTCGGTGCATCTTGAATTGTACTACACCCGTACGTTTAAAGTAGGTCACTGCGACCCATATTTCACATTTCATTGACAGGTTCAATTTTACTTTTTTTTACTATTCATGCTATAACCATTAAATTAGGTGACTGTAGGACTGCTCCGGTGGCCTAGTGGTTGGAGCGTCCGCCTCGGATGCGGGAGGTCGCGGGTTCGAACCCCGGCCGAGTTATACCAAAGACTTATAAAAATGGTACTAACAGCTGCCTCGCTAGGCGCCCACTTTTAAGAGGTTAGTGTTGGGACTGGTCGGCTTCGTGTAAGGATACTGTGACTGGGTGAGACATGATGCTACATGTCTGCGGCATGATGCCCCAGTGCTAGACATCACTATAAACTGCAGACATCGAAAAGCGATATGGCTGGAAAATTGTTAAAGCTACGTTAAAAAATCCAAATCACACACACACGCACTTTCTTCCAATTTTGTGCTAAAAGTTTATTTTTTTATTTGCGTGGACACCTCTAGCAGTGAGAAATTAAAAGGCCCATGAGATGTCGATTAGACATAGAAAAATTTTATTTGGAGTCGGAACTGCATCTACACAACAAGAAACAATAGCTCTATGGAGCTGTTACCGACTTTAAATAATAATATAACAAATAACTTCAACAATCGGACATACACACCAATGTACATATTTTTATAAGTAGTTATCAAAATCAATGTTTCTGTGCTAAAATAATATCTGTTTATAATTTCTATTAAAAAATAAATTTAGAGCAACACATTTACATCAATCGGCTCTACAACTTTATGAAACTTTATAGTTTAATGCATCTCTGTTACTACTACGCTCTTAAAACCAAAACAAGGCCACTGTTACCTACATTTTCATCTTTACTATCACGAATTAAGTATTCGTGTCTATGATTACATCGATTCATCCGTGCTAGACAAATCTACACTCTAGCCTCCTCAGGTGTCCCTTTCTGACCAATGCAGTTCGAAGTGGGGATATATGTGTTTGTTCAGTGGTAAACGTTTCATATTAATGAATATACAATTTATATTGTGATATGTTACCCTCAGCAGGTTAATTGTAAATGTGAATGAGTGTAGAGATTAGGTGAGTGAACTGCATGCTGCATTCTTTTGATTTGAGGCCTCACCTGTAATCAATATCCATGCAATTATCGATGCATGAACTAAGTTCTACTGGTTGTCACTCCTCGAGTTACTTTGACACATTAATATCTGGCGTCTAGGTGATGGACAATGATAATAGCTATTCAAGCAGAGTTTAAGAACAATTTTTTTTTTAATAAATAACACATCAACAACCTTAATCTGTTTCTTATCAACTTATTACGTCTCCTTGATACGATAGAAAAGTATGTTCTTTTTTATTATTTTATGTCCCGTCACAGTGTGTATGTGGGCGTGGCTTCGCAATATATCAGCA
This sequence comes from Megalonaias nervosa, assembly GCA_016617855.1. Classification (NCBI taxonomy): domain Eukaryota; kingdom Metazoa; phylum Mollusca; class Bivalvia; order Unionida; family Unionidae; genus Megalonaias; species Megalonaias nervosa. The sequence continues at coordinate 65,378 of JAECUM010015513.1, forward strand.
TAATACTGACCATATTGTGACAATTAAAAATTAAATTTTTAAAATGATTAAAGGTTCAAATGTAAGATAAAAGATTGCCAAAACATGTTTAGTTAGAAATAGGGCCAAGATCACGTTAGTCTGAATTTATTTACTGCATGACAACGTTTACAATGGCAACAGGAGACAGATGAAAGCAGAGTTGAGCTCTGTAATTGTTGACTACATTCTGACTTTTAAAAAATCTCTTCTCCAGAAATTCAGATTTCCCTGATTTGCCCTGCCTAGTAAATTTGGGTTCCTTTGGTTGCCATAGTAACCTGATGTTCAAATTATTTGTGAACACTTTTCCAAAACTATTTTTATCAAGTATATTTAAATTTTATAAGATAAGAATATCACCTATTACACGATCTATCAAATTTGTGAATTCTGGTAGCATCCCATTAGCTGTAGTTTGATATCGTATCCATAGCAACCAGGTGTGATTGGACTAATTTACCAATTTGAGCTTCTCAAGGCACAATGTGATCAAACTTGGCAGCAAGGCATGGTTATTTATGCCATACTCGAACAAACTTTTGTAACAAACGTTTGTTTTACAGAGCAACCAGGTTTAAAACTTAATTTGACTTCTCCTGAATAGGTTTGCTTCGTATTGTATTTATTATAAATTACAACAAAATGATATAAAATATTGAAGTGTCAAAGTAATTGTATTTTATGTACTGTTTATAACATAATACACTGTATCTGACCGTCTGATTTCGCATTGAAAGGCACCAGTAAAGGTACAGTGACTGACGATGGATTGTTTTTGAAGACATCCACTATCATGTGAACGGTTCTACGTGAAATTGTGCACTTATATTATATTACAACAAATCACTGTAAATTGCGTGGCTTATTCTGCGGTGATCAGTTCTATTTAACTGTAATAAAACAGATTAAGAGTGTTGTTACTTAGTCATTCTATGACAGTTCCATTACAAAATATTAAATCACCAGGTGAGTAAGCCATACCAAACCACAATCGTGTGTGGGTATCATCGCCAAGGTAATGATTTAACACCCAAGTCCTTTCATAATATTGTAATGTTGTCGTCATATACCGTGGGCTGTATACTGTCCCTGGTGATATGGTTTTACTTTCATCGTTGTTTGTGTAGAGTCACCGTTTCGCACCATGGCATGTGTTTCAGTTATTCATTGATAAACCCTTGCATAGAACAATGTTTGGCACAAACATAACATTGCTTTTGTGAGTAACATGATTTTACTTTCCAATATTACAGATTGTTTATACAAGCAAAATATATTGTTATTCACAGACATTTAGATTTGGATACGTGTACCAATGAAAAGTGATGAAATATGTTTCAAAGATATTTTCTTATGTGTACAAAATGAAGTGCGACGTTAATATTGAAAAGATCTATACGTATTCAAGAAAGAACTATGTTTAGATTCAAAGAAGTTGGCCGCATATAAACAAACTCGAAGCAATAAGTGTATCTTCCATCGTTTGGAGCTGAAATATCACACAGGCAAAAGAGAACAGGTTAGTTTCTCTGTCAAGACTATGAAACTTTTACGTTCGCCATAAAAAAATAAAATTTTAAAAAAATCGTTATAAATAGGAGACTATTATTCAACGCGAATTTTAATAATTTTTGACAGCGGAAGAGTTGTGAACAAGATTCGTACAAACTTGGGTGAAGAAAACTAGAACCAGTTAGGGATCGGGAAAAAAAACAAACACTGACATTTGAAAGGGGCAAAACATAACACACGAGAAGGTTGTCTTTACAAAATAATCTACTTGAGGATTTCCAACAAAGCGATTTGGCGAGAAAAAAGACAACACTACCAGTTAGAGAAACATTTCAGGAGGGTTGATGCTATGGATGAAGAAATGGACAACCCAGAAATCCTTGATGATTACGAGGCGGCCATTAACCTGTCAAACAGCTGTCGAGAGTTTTACCTCAACAGGGTGAAGGCGACAGCGGAGTTCAAACAGCTGCTCCATAGGCGTACACAAAGACAGTCTGGTCAGTCTCGCGGGAGCACGAAAAAGACTAGTCTCGACAAGGCTATGGACAGACTGAGGAATGAAATGGTATTTTTTTTTTTCTTTGTCATATTCGTCGTTGTAGTTGTTACTGTTGTTTTTCAAAATGTCCCTGTTGATCTGATGATAGAAAATTAAATTATAGTCGTTTCTCTATTTAATTATTGATGTAGCTATTAGTGACGATGAGGATAACGACGATTATTATTATTATTATTATTATTATTATTGCTCCGGTGGCCTATATAGTTAGAGCGTCTACCTCCGATGTGGGAGGTCGCGGGTTCTAACCCCGGCCGAGTCATACCAAAGACGGATAAAAATGGACCTAGCAGCTGCCTCGCTTGGCATTTAGCATTAACAGGTTAGTGTTAGGACTGGTTGGCCTGCTGTTAGGATAATGTGACTGGGTGGGACATTATGCTACATGTATGCGGCATGATGCCCCAGTACTAGACATCACTATAAACTGCCACACTGCAAACATCGTAGCGATATGACTATAAAAATGTTAAAGCTACGTTAAAAATTCAAATCACACACATTATTATTATTATTATTAGTAGTAGTAGTAGTAGTATGTTGAGTGTTTGAATTAGTGGTTAATTCGAATGTTACATTACTCGTTCAGTCATCATACATTTTTTATTTCGGTAGATAGCTTTATATATGGCTAGCATGGTACATGTTTAAGCATCTGAATCTGTTGTGTCGTGTAGCTCACATTTCCACTTTGTGCTACTATACAATTCCTACCATGTAATGGTAGGGTTCCTTTTTACCATTGCATTACACCGTGCCCATTATTTCATTCAGATTCTGAAAATTTTTTGTGTTTTGTTACAAACTGCAAAAACACACATTTTACGTTGTCATTTTCATCTAAGTGATTTGCATGACAAATCTTTACAAGAGACAGGAACTCGGACATAATAGTGTGCGTCTACTATTTTTGTCGTTTGTCATATGGTATTAACAATCCTAGTATACAGAAATATAAAACAGTAGCAAGATTAATAAAACAGCACAAATGAGACCGAATGTGAGGAATATTTGGACAAAGGTCGGTCAGTAATGGATGGAATTTACTATAATATTCACCAGAAGAAGTGAGGAATCCCCCTCCCCCGATTTCCAAGTAGCCACGTAATCAACTCTCTCGACTACATTGAATTTAATTTCTTGTTGTTGTATTTTTAAGGAATTTGTTTAGAAAATCTTTCAACCGTTCTACGCAACGAAGTCATTTTTGGCTTCAAATGAAGGATAATCACTAGATAAGAACGAACTTTTAACTTTATTATTGTCATTGTGACAAATGTATGTCAATCGGAAATAGTTCTCCCGTCAAGTAAACTATAATCGAAACCCAGATCAGTAAAACAAAGCACTTAATCTCTGATTTTAAATGAATGTTTTGAAGGAACAGTGGCTAATAATAGTGCGAGACAGGGCACGGCGCCATAACCACGTTAGTCAGTAATTAAATACGAAGTCATTCATATGTAGAATTGAAAATTGATACCCTTCATTGATAATATATTTTTAACATTTTTTATGTGGTTTATCTTGCTTATTTATTTCAAGAACTTTGGTCTTTTGTTTGCCTGAAAAGTCTAAATATTTGGAATCGAAAATTTGATTGATGATTAACTATTTATTAGCTTGGTAGTAAAAAGTTAAATTATTATTTCGTATGTGCATAATGATTAAGCATGTAGGGGAAACTCTTATGATGAGGAAATTACACACCGTTATGATGGAAGGGATGAGAGTAAATTTTCACGTGCTTTATTTTCCCCCGTAAACTTTAATACTTTCATCTTTATGATCAATAATTTGAAGAAGAACAACAGCAAAATATTCTATTTCTTTCTTTTTCAGGCTGAATTAATGGATCAAGATTTGAGTCTAATGGAACAGTTGTTGACTCTAAATGAACGTATAGCAGAAGTGAAAACACAGTTTATGTATAACAGTAGTTGTGAAACAATGTATGATAGCACACACAATTTGACGGACAGTGAACAGTCTCTCAACAGGACTAATGAGGACGTCATAGATTTGCCGTCATGTTCACAATGTCACCAAATTCAACAAAAATCAGCCAAGTCCGAGGAATTCGAGAAAACATGAGGACGCAGTTTTGAACGTAAACGATGACAAATGTGATAACACCATATAATTTTTTTTTCCTTTGACTGATATATTTGAGCCAGTAAACCCATGTTCAGAAACTATGATTGAAACAAAAATTGAAAAAGACATGAAACCTAAATGATGGATATGATTCTGTTTTCATCTTAAGCAACCGACGGTCTGAATTGTATTCCCTTGACTGACCTGTTGTTCTCGGATCCTCTCGTCTAGGGAATAAAGAACAAGATTCCAACTAAATTCCTTTCTTTCCTACCGGAGAACTATTGACTATTGTATGCTATGTGTTGCTGTATTGTTCAAGTCTTAGGTTCGCAGGCATTACCACCAAAAGCGCGTTCGTGTGTGTATGTGAGTACGTGTGCGTGCGTGCTTGTGTGTGTGTGTGTGTGTGTGTGTGTGTGTGTGTGTGTGTGTGTGATATGTCGGCATCCTGAGTGCTTTATCACTTCATTGATTCTTACAACTCTGTGTAGGACTTGCATTTGAGACAATGAAGACATCTTTTCATTTTAGAGTCAAAAGGTCAAGTTTACAGAGACTGAAAGAAGGAAAAACAATATCCTTATCCGTAAAACTATTTCAGTTATGTACCTCGTGCTTTGACTGAAATTTGTAAATGACTTATATTTAAGACAAGGCAGACGAATCTTGATCTGCAGTTGAATAGTCAAAGGCTGAAAGGTTGCACGAAGGAAAACGATTTTCACAAAGTAACTAAAGTTCTATGCCTCTTGTCATGACCAGATTTTGCTGACCGCTTGCCTTTGAGGTAGTAAAGGTACCTATCGATTTGGGATAAATAAAACCACAGGTCATGGCCACCGAGACTAAAAGAAAAAGTTGTTTCCGCAGATCTGACGAATTATATGTCTTCTACCTCATCCTGATCTTGTGGATAGCTTGCATTTATAACAAGGAAGACACCTATTGATTTCGGATTCAAAAGGTCAAGTATCCGACCGATGAGAGAGGGATTTACATAAAAGAAGTGAATATAATACACGGGAGTATAATCTACCGTTTATGGTACTGTATGAACCCTTAAAAATGAGACTTTTTAGCAAAAAAATATATAGTAATCATAGGATTTTTTTTCGTGAAATATACATAATAAATTTTATATTTTGACATTTTTTTACATGCATACATTTTCATTCTGGATTTGATCACAAAATCAGTGCTTAAAGACACATCATTTGATTGACGTTTTGATACTGTGAGACTTAAAGTTTCATTCATTAATTGGAATGATTTTAAGTGTGCACTGAATACTTACCCGTGTAGCAGTCAACTTTAAAGTAAATTGCTTATCTTTAAATCTTCAAGTTTAGAAAACTAACACATTAGCAGTCTATGATGTAATCCATGATCTTCTGTCTGTCTGCGGATCAATACCAATAGGTACATAGTTTTGTGCCAGTGAATTTAAATGGAGACTAACTGTGATAAAGTGTTATTATTTAATGTAATTTTATTACCATGAATTAACAACTAAAATATGAACTAGAGAGAAATACATGGTATACACAAAAATGTGTTCAGGTTTTTAACTATTTGTAATAAAATGTATATAAAATGATATATCTTTGGTTTGCTACAAACAAATCTATCTATCTATCTATCTATCTATCTATCTGGTGTGCAGCTTTATAATGATAACAAATAGGTTGTAACCAGGGGGATTGAGAGGTTGGAAGGGGCTTGCATTGCTTGCCATCATTGGTGGATTTATAGCCCCTTGTTGTATAACACGTCTACTTCTCTTTCTGTATAGATACCTTGCAGACCAAAAGTGCAGGGATCCACAATGTGTTAAAGACAATGAAATAGAGAAAGTCAGTACAACAAAATTTATTAATTTTGAAGAAAGTTAACTGAAGAAAGAAAAAACAACAACACGCTCTATTTCCGACAGGTGTTTAAGGCTTATGTCTTTGTATGATTATTCTGTTCTTAAAACGGAGGATATATATAGACTATTATCTAAGTTAGTTATAAAGTATAGTTATCCCCCATGTTTGCTTGCCAAGGGTCTTCAATTTAATTCGTCCCACATCATGCGTGTGATCTGTGTGATCATTTTTAACGTAGCTTTACTAATTTTAATATATCGCTGCGATGTCTGCAGTGTGGCAGCTTATTGTGATGTCTAGCATGACGCAGACATGTAGCATCATGTCCCACCCAGTTATATTATCCTTACACCAGGCCGACCAGGCCTAACACTAACCTCTTAATGTAGAGCGCCAAGTGAGGCAGCTGTTCTAGTACCGTTTTTAAAAGTCTTTGGTATGATTCGGCCGGGGTTCGACCCCAAGACCTCCAGTATCAGAGGCAGACGCTCTAACAATTTAGGCCACCGAAGTGGTCTGTTCCAGGTCAAAGTGGAAAGAAGTGAATCGACAAATCGGCAAGCGAAGACTCCGCAAGCGGTCACCATTGTCCATGAGAGAAAGTCATGAGCCAAGACCTATATGTCTGAGGAAAATGTTTAGTAAAGTTTTATAGGCAATATTTTATTTACGTGTATGGACATTAAATAATAATAATAATAATAATAATAATAATAATAATAATAACTGGTATTAGATATGGGCGGCCCTTTTAGCATATATTCCATTCAATATAGAGCTCTCTAATTGTTCAGAGAGTACAAACATTCAGTGGGCCAGTGATATTTTCGTACTGTGTGAGATACGCAATTGCGAGTGGTCTAAAATACTGTAACAAATAAACTGAGAGTGCTGTTGGTCTTGTATGATGTCATACATTACATACAACTAAATATATTTATGTGGATGATATCCTTTAGTTTCAGACTCAAGACAACACGTATTTGCAGTATTAGTTTCCCGATTTGTTTCATGTTGTGCAGCCATGTTGGTATTTAACGATAGCGTAAAACTACTTCATACGCATGCATGTACATTCGAGTGCGACACAATTTAATGAAGAGAATACTTATTATTTATTTTAAGGAAGCTGGAATTGGATGCCTGCAAACACTGTTTTGTGACCCCCTCAAAGGAATATGAGAGCTCTATCACTTAACTGAAGCGATCTCTAATTCCTTTGAACACTTTTTATATTAATTTGCAGATTTGTCGAAACGATGCCAACTTAGAATTAACGACCTCTTTTGTTCAGTTGTAGAGGTCTCCAATTAATTAAAGAGGTGTACAATTCAAGACAGGACAACACAAGAGAATTTTATTACACGCATGTTCTAAAGCTTGAAACATATGAGGTATATAAGAAAAAGAACACGAATGTGTGATGTTATTTTACAATGCCTAGCAAAGATTACAAAATTTGGAAAGCTCAGTTTAAGAATGCTAATATTTTGTAAGAGTCATATGTTACCTTTATTCATTAATTGATTATATTTGTAAACGTTAGTCCTGGATATGTAAAAACGAGGTATAAATGTTCATCTTTATCATGAGAATATGAAAACGATAGAAGATAGTGATAGTCATAACTTATTTCTTGCGACTGACAGAGCGTACACATTATTTTTCGTTATAGGAAACATCAGCCCATCTACCAGTTTCAACAGGAAACCTGTGATTTGCTGCCCAAAACGTTAGCTTTTAGGTGTATTTTTGGGTAATAAGAGATATATCGTTTCTAAATCCACACTAGTTTTTAATAACATGTAATTAAGACCTTTAGATGAGGTATTGATCTCTTAGTCGTAGATAAACTATTTGAGTGTCATAAGACTTTGATTTCTTCATACGTAGATAAACTATTTGAGTGACATAAGACTTTGATTTCTTCATACGTAGCTAAACCTGACATCATCTAACATAGATTTGACTTTAGTGTCCATTTTTTGTCAAAGGAATTATCACAAAAATCTTTGTATGAGAGAGAAAACATATGATAAGACATTTTTCATCATGACCACTGACTAATCTAGCTCAACAGTTTATCATGCGACTTTTAATGTTAATAATTTAAGTATAGATATTAACAGTTATTAATTGATGGCAATCATTTAATTAGATAGGTCTCCAACTGCTATATAGAGCTCTCTAATTTATATAAAGTGCCCTTTAAATTCAAATGAAGATCTATCTAATTTCTCTATATTGAATATACGTATAAACGGCCGCCAATAATTAGAGGCTATGATATTCTAATCCAAGGACAAAGTGTGAGTTTAAAATGTGACTCGTTACCTGAAAGAACATGGGATTGTGACTGAAATGGGACCATCGTACGAAATTAATTTATAATTTCGGATGGACCCGTAGTTGATTTGCACAAAAGTTCGTTCAGTAGGTGAGACAAACGAGTAAGTCTGATAATGAGTGTTTGTTTCAAGAAGAGGATGACTTAGTGACTTTTAATTTACCTTTACAACGTTTACATCGGATGCAAGCTCCCAGGCCCGGCCCTAGGATGTGCAGGGCCCAAGGCAGCAAGCGATGAGCGCGGGGCCCCAAGCAAAAAAACTGCATTGCGGAGAATCGCGGGGCCCAAGGCGGTTGCCTCGTTCGCCTTGCCCTAGGGCCGGGTCTGCAAGCTCCCGAACTTAGTTGAAGTGTCTTGAACTGAATTAAACGTGTTTCCGTCTTCCGTTTATCCGTAACAGCACGAAAATTCAAGACGCGTGTCATGTAAATTTGTGGCACATCGTTGAGTATAATCCTACATGGGTGACTACCCGTGAAAGGTCATTTGTTACTGTCGTCTGCATGACACCTTTGCAAACATCGTCGTGCACAACATGAAACAGGCACAGCCTAAGACGATCGCAGCCGACCACAACCTGTCACCTTACTGACATATGGAGATAAGCGTTCTTCTCCGTTTTTTGTTTTTTTTTTGTTTTTGTTTTTTTTTTGTTTTTTTTTTACATTTCACCATTCTTCTAATCAAACTAATGTTTGGAAGGAAGGAAATGATTGTAAAAAAAAATACTTTTTGACATTAACCATTCTTTAAAATAATCAAGATGTTAGGTTTAGACGACGTTCATATATTCAGTTTAGAATTAAGAGGTGCCGAAGTCGCTTGTAATTTCGTTCGTTTTCGGGAGTGTTCCAAAGTAATGATGCCATGCATTCAACAAATTCCGCTAGTGACTAATCGAATAATAACAACATTCGCACTTAGCGAATGGGAAAGAAGAGAGGTCGGCGAATCTAAGATGTTTGAAATTGAATATATTTGTACACATATCATAAACAATATGCTTGACCTTTTTCCTTCATTTCGTATACAATTTATTGCATTTGGAACACAGTAATCTCAAATAATATCAGATAAGGATCACCTGCTGTATCCGACAGTGATGGTGTTGGCCACTTATATTGACAACGGTGACGTCATAAAATTTTGTGGTCCGGCTTTCGACTAAAATTGGTTGACCCACGGATGTCACCGATCATCATCGGATTAATTCGTACGGACGTGAAAAGTAGCTGCGTTTCTCTAGTGAGAAATTTGCATGGCTGATAATGTGATAAATCGTCGATATTATCTAGTTTTAAAGGCGCCAACGATGTTTAGGACCGATATATTTAAAGATTCACCATTATTCAGGTGATTTGGCATATACGACTTTTTGCACGTAACGGCGGCTTTGGTGATTAACAAAGAACTACACTCCTGTGCACTGTACACGTCTTGATTTTTGCAATTTTTTTTTTTTTTTGTTGTTATTGTCCATTTTTGTTCCTTGGATATTATTTTATTGTGTGGTTGTTTTGAAACTAGTTGCACGAAATTACTCTGCTAATGAGAGCAGAGTGAAATCAGTGTAATTTATTGGTGATTTCTGGTCTGTTTGTTTATTTCAACGCTTAAATCTTTTCCGGTGACGAACATTTTTCAAATGACACTCAGTCGACCGATATCAATCTTATTGTAACGGCTTGCTTTAGCTTTATCAAGATTGTTTGGGAATACACATTTACTAACATCCCTAGAAAACAGAATGGATTTCGTTGTCAAGGTTGGAAGTTCCGACTCCAAAGAAACGTAATTAATCGGACGTCACTATATGTTGTTTAAACAAAGTAACCAATCCAAATTTCACTGTATTGAGCATATTTAAGACATCGAACCATTGCTCGACATTTTTGTAAATTTTAATGACGGGAAATGCCTAATAATGGGAATATTTACCAATGTATTTCGTTAAGCAAACACTTAGCTTGGTCAGTGAATCAGATTAAATATATTCAAACAGTCAATGGATTGAATCACAGGAAAATAATTTGGTTATCGATATTTTAAAGTATTTTTCCTTGCATTATCTTCAAAGTTAGTTGTTTTATTTGTTATTATTTCGTCAATTATACCAAGTAAATGTTGTGTGATAATGTATCATCTAGTCATCATGTGACAGAAAGGATCATGCTAATAGATGCCCATACTATTTTTATGGATTGCATTAATTATAAAAATCATCATCATCAATCATTAAAATACTGAAAATTGGATACGTTAATTATGTACTGGACCTATCAAACAACAGCAAATTTGTGTTTGAGCCTTGATATTTCCTGTATGTTCATGCGCAGTCATCAAACCGTGTGTTAATCGCTTGATCAGAGCACAGTCAACGCAAACACTGGGAACACATCAGAAGGTAAGATATATGTATGACGGACTGGTGTTACGAATATTCTTGATGAATTCGTGAAAGGGTGTGTTGAAGTGAAAATAACTAGATTTCAAGTAGTAAGCATATCCAATATTTTATATATTTCTTGAATCTATTCAAGATACGAATTCTGCTATCAACAAAAGAGGTATGTACACGTGATGGTCGCAACAACAGACGCAAATGTACAAAATACATAAAGAGAATGCCTGCACGTATACTACCAAGTTGCTCCGCCACTTTTATATTTTGCTCTGACATTGCCAGCCCGCATTTTGTCTGCCCCGACAAAGTTACGTTCACCTGGAGCTTGCCGGTACGTAGAAAATGTGCTAAAATTGCTTTATAATACGAAAATGACTACGATACATACCATTTCGATTAAAAAAACAAGGTTAATAATGAGACCACAAAATTTTGTTTATTTAATTGCACACACACAAAAAAAATAACATTCGAGCCCATGTGCCACAAAAGTGCTCTTCTCTCAGGAGGTAACGAATTTTGCATTGACGGATTTAAAATTGAGTGGATGTTTGCAAACATATATGTAATTCTTTCATGAAACAATATTCCAAGAGTTGATTCGAGTGAATGGTAAACAGAAACCTCCCTTTACATCCACGACTGTTCTCGAATTAATGAAGGAAGGTGTTAGAGTCGTTTATCACTTCGTACGCACAAAATGTAAGTGAGCATAACTTTGTCAAGGCAGGCAAATTCGTCTCGCTGAGCGTAACTTCAGTTTGTTGCAATGCAAAAAAGTCACGATGGAAGGATGAATAAAAAAATATGTAAGGAGTAAAATGAATCATAGATTTTGCGTTTGGGGACTATTTTAGTTCTTTAAAAAGAAGAAGAATGCTTCCTTTGCTTGGACTATCTTTCCAGCACATACACAAAATAATGTAATGTAATAACTGAATACTGTACCCATCCGACTCACGGTCAGTTGAAAAGAGTAGTCTACAAGACATCAAAATAAAACAACCATAGTCCCTTCAGCTTTCTTCGCCGAATGCGAACTGCTGAGTATGTGCAGCAGTGCATCAAGTGAAAGTAAAACTATACCCGCCAGCTAAAGCGGTGTAGTTAGATACATGGTCTTCTTATATTTATCCTAGATCGAAAGACATAGCGACAAACAGTTTTATTTTCCCATATATATATATATATATATATATATATATATATATATATATATATATATATTATGATTTTAGAATTTAGCAATAAAGATTATAAACAATCTTTTTGCTAGAACTTTTCAGACATGGCCGACAGTATCCAAACAGTGAATCCAAATATTTTCTTTAATAAACGTTCCATTTCAGAATTAATATTGAATTATTCCTCATTGTACCTTATTGTACAAGTTCTTAAGCTTGCAAAATGTTATCAGATTTTAAAATTGTGAACTTTCAAATTATTTTTTTTATTTTGATAAATAGTTCAAAAGAAGCACCATAGAGAGGACAGTACATTTTTAAATTGCACAATAGTTTAGTATATTTTTGTCAAAGTTCTGCAAATAAAAAACAAAATTATAAAATTTCAATTCCATGGTTATGGGTAAGACAATTTTTATGTTTATTATATATACAGCAGTAGAGGAAAAGAAATGACCAAACTGCTGTATAAGGAAAGTTGCCTCTGAGAAATTGAAATGATCAAAAGCCTTGTAGACAAAATACCTTAAAGAGGGTTCAGCCCAGCCAAACCAGTTTTTGAGCGCGTCAGAAAAAGAAAACGTAGCTGTGTTGTACGAGTTACCGTTGAGAGATAGAAATACCTCAAAACACCGTGGGCAAAATACTTGAAATCTGGCTCACCCAACGAAACCTTTCATTGGGAATATGTTCCTGACCCACGCCAAGTACAACAGATATGGTCAAATAAATTTATCAGCCTAGTTCATATGTAATCTTAGAATTTAATAGATAGTATCCAGACGGTCAAAAAAGAAGTTTCTTTTAACAGACATTCTATTTCCCAATATTAGTTACCTTTAATAAAAAATCTCGTAAATTAAATTATGAAAGCCGTCGAGATGAAAAAGATTGATCAATAAAGTTGGTTATATCAAATATATGTTTGTTCACGCGTTTAAACACTTCCTGACGGGTTTGTCAGAGATTTTCATTTTCAAGTTATCAAACAAATAACATCAGCTGCTGCACAATCAGTATCATATCGCATTTAAATGTTTCTTTGGTATTACTGCTCATGAAATAAGTGTTTTCATCAATGAAAGAAAGTGCAAAGATCTGGGTCTATTTATATTTAGTTGATGATCGACGACTTTTGAATATTTAAGAACTCTAATTCGTTTAGTACCGAAAATATGTTCAAATTGAAATCTGATGTCAGATCCATCATGTCCCGCTCTCTAGCTGTATTTTTCAGTTAATAAACATACTTATATTTCATCTTTGCCTCTTCTTGTAATTATTTATGCTTGTGTACATATGTTAAGTTCTTCCATTCAGTTTATGTCATGACTGTGTTCCTTATGAAATATGCATGCTCTTACACAGTAAATATTTATGTATCCCATATATAATTGCCTATTTCCTTTTACTTTTCTTCTATCGTACACTTCTTTGTGTGATTATAATACTTCTCGTATGTGCTACCGAATTTAAGACTTTTCTGTCCTATACTAAACAGCGCCATCACTTCATGTACAAAATAATGGTGTTCTAAACTACCCTTTAAAACAAACTATGCAAACAGAATTTTCTACACAACAAACAAACTAAATTCTTACTTTCTGACAAATTTCATCCATATTAACTTTCATCACAACTTTGTTACATGCCATTACACTTTTTTGCTCTCTTGATACTTTCTACAGTTTTTATCTTATTCTTGTAAAGAGTAAGTAGCTGGTAAACTTTTATGATGCTCTTGTGTTCTAATTCTGTTTTCCTTTATGATCTTCAAGACCTTGTAATGTAAGAATACTCTCCCATTTGGCCTCGAAGAATTTCCACAGACCTTTGTCCGGATCTATTTAATGCGATGAAAAATTATAGCAATGGCGACATAAAGATGTGTTTGCAAAGGTGGAGAATTGTAACGTTGTTAAATTAAGACACTGTGTTTTTGAAAGGTTGCTACTGTAGTTAAAAACATTTAATCAATATCCTGTGCATTAGGTGTTGATTGGCCATGATAAAAACGATCTCAAAAATCTCTTGATCTCACAAAATATATTTCTGCACTAGTTGACACCTGATGAATATACTGTATTTCTGTTGTAACAGGTTTCGTACAGATTTTGTTATACATTGCAAACTTAAGTTTTGTGTGTTTTCTATATTTAGCATCACTCACCAATA
>JAECUM010015514.1:0-16857 GCA_016617855.1 Megalonaias nervosa
GATTGAACCGGATGGAACCGGTCTGAACCGGTTTAAGGTGGATATAACCTGTCCAATCATGAATTAACATACAAAATCGGCATGGAATAAACCGGTTTGAACCGGATATGAACCAGTATCAACTCCTCTGACTGGTCTGAACCGGATGGAACCAGTTGGAACCGGATGGAACCGGTTTGACCCGTTTTAAAGCGGATAAAACCTGTCCAATAATGAATTAACATACAAAATCGGCATGGAATGAACCGGTTTGAACCGGTTATGAAGCAGTATCAACTCCTCTGAACTGGTCTGAACCGGATGGAACCAGTTAGAACCGGATGGAACCGGTTTGAACCGGTTTCAACCGGATAAAACCTGTCCAATAATGAATTAACATACAAAATCGGCATGGAATAAACCGGTTTGAACCGGTTATGAACCAATATCGACTCCTCTGGACTGGTCTGAACCGGATGGTACCAGTTAGAACCGGATGGATCCGGTTTGAACCGATTTGAACACCATAAAATCTGTCCAATAATGAATTAACATACAATGTCGGCATGGAATAAACCGCATTTCAACCGGTTTTGAACCAGTATCATCTCCTCTGGACTGGTCAAAACCAGATGGAACCAGTTGGAACCGGATGGAACCGGTTTGAACCGGTTTAAACCGGATGAAACCTGTCCAATAATGAATTAACATACAAAATCGGCATGGAATGAACCGGTTTGAACCGGTTATGAAGCAGTATCAACTCCTCTGGACTGGTCTGAACCGGATGGAACCAGATTGAACCGGATGGAACCGGTCTGAACTGGTTTAAGGTGGATAAAACCTGTCGAATAATGAATTAACATACAAAATCGGCATGGAATAAACCGGTTTGAACCGGTTATGAACCAATCTCGACTCCTCTGGACTGGTCTGAACCGGATGGAACCAGTTAGAACCGGATGGATCCGGTTTGAACCGATTTGAACACATAAAATCTGTCCAATAATGAATTAACATACAATGTCGACATGGAATAAACCGGTTTCAACCGGTTTTGAACCAGTATCATCTCCTCTGGACTGGTCAAAACCAGATGGAACCAGTTGGAACCGGATGGAACCGGTTTGAACCGGTTTAAACCGGATAAAACCTGTCCAATAATGAATTAACATACAAAATCGGCATGGAATAAACCGGTTTGAACCGGTTATGAACCAGTATCAACTCCTCTGGACTGGTCTGAACGGGATGGAACCAGTTGGAACCTGGATGGAACCGGTTTGAACCGGTTTAAACCGGATAAAACCTGTCCAATAATGAATTAACATACAAAATCGGCATGGAATAAACCGGTTTGAACCGGTTATGAACCAGTATCAACTCCTCTGGACTGGTCTGAACCGGATGGAACCAGATTGAACCGGATGGAACTGGTCTGAACCGGTTTAAGGTGGATAAAACCTGTCCAATAATGAATTAACATACAATATCGGCATGGAATAAACCGGTTTGAACCAGATATGAACCAGTATCAACTCCTCTGGACTGGTCTGAACCGGATGGAACCAGTTAGAACCTAATGGAACCGGTATGAACCGGTTTAAACCGGATAAAACCTGTCCAATAATGAATTAACATACAAAATCGGCATGGAATAAACCGGTTTGAACCGGTTATGAACCAGTTTCAACTCCTCTGGACTGGTCTGATTTGGATGGAACCAGTTAGAACCGGATGGAACCGGTTTGAACCGGTTTCAACCGGATAAAACCTGTCCAATAATGAATTAACATACAAAATCGGCATGGAATAAACCGGTTTGAACCGGTTATGAACCAATATCGACTCCTCTGGACTGGTCTGAACCGGATGGAACCAGTTAGAACAGGATGGATCCGGTTTGAACCGATTTGAACACCATAAAATCTGTCCAAGAATGAATTAACATACAATGTCGGCATGGAATAACCCGGTTTGAACCGGTTATGAACCAGTATCAACTCCTCTGGACTGGTGTGAACCGGATGGAACCAGATTGAACCGGATGGAACTGGTCTGAACCGGTTTAAGGTGGATAAAACCTGTCCAATAATGAATTAACATACAAAATCGGCATGGAATAAACCGGTTTGAACCAGATATGAACCAGTATCAACTCCTCTGGACTGGTCTGAACCGGATGGAACCAGTTAGAACCTAATGGAACCGGTTTGAACCGGTTTAAACCGGATAAAACCTGTCCAATAATGAATTAACATACAAAATCGGCATGGAATAAACCGGTTTGAACCGGTTATGAACCAGTTTCAACTCCTCTGGACTGGTCTGATTTGGATGGAACCAGTTAGAACCGGATGGAACCGGTTTGAACCGGTTTCAACCGGATAAAACCTGTCCAATAATGAATTAACATACAAAATCGGCATGGAATAAACCGGTTTGAACCGGTTATGAACCAATATCGACTCCTCTGGACTGGTCTGAACCGGATGGAACCAGTTAGAACCGGATGGATCCGGTTTGAACCGATTTGAACACCATAAAATCTGTCCAATAATGAATTAACATACAATGTCGGCATGGAATAAACCGGTTTCAACCGGTTTTGAACCAGTATCATCTCCTCTGGACTGGTCAAAACCAGATGGAACCAGTTGGAACCGGATGGAACCGGTTTGAACCGGTTTAAACCGGATAAAACCTGTCCAATAATGAATTAACATACAAAATCGGCATGGAATAAACCGGTTTGAACCGGTTATGAACCAGTATCAACTCCTCTGGACTGGTCTGAACCGGATGGAACCAGATTGAACCGGATGGAACTGGTCTGAACCGGTTTAAGGTGGATAAAACCTGTCCAATAATGAATTAACATACAAAATCGGCATGGAATAAACCGGTTTGAACCAGATATGAACCAGTATCAACTCCTCTGGACTGGTCTGAACCGGATGGAACCAGATTGAACCGGATGGAACCGGTTTGAACCGGTTTAAACCGGATAAAACCTGTCCAATAATGAATTAACATACAAAATCGGCATGGAATAAACCGGTTTGAACCGGTTATGAACCAGTGTCAACTGCTCTGGACTGGTTTGAAACGGATGGAACCAGTTAGAACTGGATGGAACCAGTTTGAACCGGTTTAAACCGGATAAAACCTGTCCAATAATGAATTAACATACAAAATCGGCATGGAATAAACCGGTTTGAACCGGTTATGAACCAATATCGACTCCTCTGGACTGGTCTGAACCGGATGGAACCAGTTAGAACCGGATGGATCCGGTTTGAACCGATTTAAACCCCATAAAATCTCTACAATAATGAATTAACATACAATGTCGGCATGGAATAAACCGGTTTCAACCGGTTTTGAACCAGTATCATCTCCTCTGGACTTGTCGAAACCAGATGGAACCAGCTGGAACCGGATGGAACCGGTTTGAACCGGTTTAAACCGGATAAAACCTGTCCAATAATGATTGAACATACAACATCGTCATGGATCAAACCGGTTTGAACCGGTCATGAACCAGTATCAACCCCTCTGGACTGGTCTGAACCGGATGTAACCAGTTAGAACCGGATGGAACCGGTTTGAACCGGTTCAAACCGGATAAAACCTGTCCAATAATGAATTAACATACAAAATCGGCATGGAAGAAACCGGTTTGAAGCGGTTCCGAACCAGTATCAACTCCTCTGGACTGATCTCAATCGGTTGGAAGCAGATAGAAACGGATGGAACCGGTTTGAACCGGTTTAAATGGGTTAAAACCTGTTCAATAATGATCTGACATACAAAATCGGCATGGAATTATTATGTTTGAACCGGTATTGAACCAGAATCATCTCCTCTGGACTGGTCTGAACCGGAAGGAACCAGTTATAACCGGAGGGAAACGGTTTGAACCGGTATGAACCGGTTTAGACCGGATAAAATCTGTCCAATAATGAATGAACATACAAAACCGGCATGGAATCAACAGGTTTGAAGCGGTTCTGAACCAGTAGCAAATCCTCTGGACTGGTCTGAACCGGATATAACCAGTTAGAACCGGATGGAACCGGTTTGAACAGGTTTAAACCGGATAAAACCTGTCGAATAATTACTGAACATACAACATCGGCATGGAATAAACCGGTTTGAACCGGTCATGAACCAGTATCAACTCCTCTGGACTGGTCTGAACCGGATGGAACCAGTTAGAACCGGACTGAACCGGTTTGAACCGGTTCAAACCGGATAAAACCTGTCTAATAATGAATTAACATACAAAATCGGCATGGAATAAACCGGTTTGAACCGGTTATGAACCAGAATCATCTCCTCTGGACTGGTCTGAACCGGATGGAACCAGTTATAAAAGGATGGAACCGGTTTGAACCGGTTTAAACCGGATAAAACCTGTCCAATAATCGATGAAGATACAAAATCAGCATTAAATAAACCGGTTTGAACCGGTTATGAACCAATATCAACTCCTCTGACTGGACTGAACCGGACGGAACCAGTTAGAACCGGATGGAACCGGTTTGAACCGGTTTAAAGCGGATAAAACCTGTCAATAATGAATTAACAGACAAAATCGGCATGGAATAAACCGGTTTGAAGCGGTTCTGAACCAGTATCAACTCTTCTGGACTGGACTGAACCGGACGAAACCATTTAGAACCGGATGGTACCGGTTTGAACCGGTTAAAACCGGATAAAACCTGTCCAATAGTGAATTAACATACAAAATCAGCATGGAATAAACCGGTTTGAACCGGTATTGAACGAGAATCATCTATTCTGGACTGGTCTGAACCGGATGGAACCAGTTATAACCGGAGGGAAACGGTTTGAACCGGTTTCAACCGGTTTAGACCGGATAAAATCTGTCCAATAATGAATTAACATACATAACCGGCATGGAATCAACAGGTTTGAAGCGGTTCTGAACCAGTAGCAACTCCTCTGGACTGGTCTGAACCGGATATGACCAGTTAGAACCGGATGGAACCGGTTTGAACAGGTTTAAACCGGATAAAACCTGTCGAATAATTCCTGAACATAGAACATCGGCATGGAATAAACCGGTTTGAACCGGTCATGAACCAGTATCAACTCCTCTGGACTGGTCTGAACCGGATGGAACCAGTTAGAACCGGATTGAACCGGTTTGAACCTTTTCAAACCGAATAAAACCTGTCCAATAATGAATTAACATACAAAATCGGCATGGAATAAAACGGTTTCAACCGGTTATGAAGCAGAACGATCTCCTCTGGACTGGTCTGAACCGGATGGAACCAGTTATAACCGGATGGAACCGGTTTGAACCGGTTTAAACCGGATAAAACCTGTCCAATAATGAATTAACATACAAAATCGGCTTGGAATAAACCGGTTTGAACCGGTTATGAACCAGAATTATATCCTCTGGACTGGTCTGAACCGGTTGGAACCAGTTTTAACTGGATGGACCCGGTTTGAACCGGTTTGAACCGGTTTAAACCGGATAAAATCTGTCAATAATGAATTAACATACAAAATCGGCATGGAATAAACAGGTTTGAAACGGTTCTGAACCAGTAGCAACTGCTCTGGACTGGTCTGAACCGGATATAATCAGTTTCAACCGGATGGAACCGGTTTGAACCGGTTTAAACCGGATAAAACCTTTCAAATAATGATTGAACATACAACATCGTCATGGATCAAACCGGTTTGAACCGGTCATGAACCAGTATCAACCCCTCTGGACTGGTCTGAACCTGATGGAACCAGTTAGAACCGGATGGAACCGGTTTGAACCGGTTCAAACCGGATAAAACCTGTCCAATAATGAATTAAGATACAAAATCGGCATGGAAGAAACCGGTTTGAAGCGGTTCCGAACCAGTATCAACTCCTCTGGACTGATCTCAATCGGTTGGAAGCAGATAGAAACGGATGGAACCGGTTTGAACCGGTTTAAATGGGTTAAAACCTGTCCAATAATGATCTGACATACAAAATCGGCATGGAATTATCCTGTTTGAACCGGTATTGAACCAGAATCATCTCCTCTGGACTGGTCTGAACCGGATGGAACCAGTTATAACCAGAGGGAAACGGTTTGAACCGGTTTGAACCGGTTTAGACCGGATAAAATCTGTCCAATAATGAATTAACATACAAAACCGGCATGGAATCAACAGGTCTGAAGCGGTTCTGAAGCAGTAGCAACTCCTCTGGACTGGTCTGAACCGGATATAACCAGTTTGAACCGGATGGAACCGGTTTGAACAGGTTTAAACCGGATAAAACCTGTCTAATAATGAATTAACATACAAAATCGGCATGGAATAAACCGGTTTGAACCGGTTATGAACCAGAATCATCTCCTCTGGACTGGTCTGAACCGGATGGAACCAGTTATAAAAGGATGGAACCGGTTTGATCCGGTTTAAACCGGATAAAACCTGTCCAATAATCGATGAAGATACAAAATCAGCATTAAATAAACCGGTTTGAACCGGTTACGAACCAAAATCAACTCCTCTGACTGGACTGAACCGGACGGAACCAGTTAGAACCGGATGGAACCGGTTTGAACCGGTTTGAACCGGTTTAAAGCGGATAAAACCTGTCAATAATGAATTAACATACAAAATCGGCATGGAATAAACCGGTTTGAACCGGTTATGAACCAGAATCATCTCCTCTGGACTGGTCTGAACCGGATGGAACCAGTTATAACCGGATGGAACCGGTGTGAACCGGTTTGAACCGGTTTAAACGGTATAAAATCTGTCCAATAATGAATTAACATACAAAATCGGCATGGAATAAACCGGTTTGAAGCGGTTCTGAACCAGTAGCAACTCCTCTGGACTGGTCTGAACTGGATATAACCAGTTAGAACCAGATGGAACCGGCTTGAACCGGTTTGAACCGGATAAAACCTGTCCAATAATGAATTATCATACAAAATCGGCATGGAATAAACCGGTTGGAACCGGTTATGAACCAGTATGATCTCCACTGGACTGGTTTGAACCGGAAGGAACCAGTCAGAACCGGATGCAACCGGTTTGAACCGGTTAAAACCGGATAAAACCTGTCCAATAATCGATGAACATACAAAACAAGCATGGAATAAACCGGTTTGAACCGGTTATGAACCAATATGAACTCCTCTGACTGGACTGAACCGGACGGAACCAGTCAAAACTGGATGGAACCGGTTTGAACCGGTTGAAACCGGATAAAACCTGTCCAATAGTGAATTAACATGCAAGATCGGCATGGAATAAACCGGTTTGAAGCGGTTCTGAACCAGTATCAACTCCTCTGGACTGGTCTCAACCGGATGGAACCAGCTAGAAACGGATGGAACCGGTTTGAACCGGTTTAAATCGGTTAAAACCTGTCCAATAATGAAAAAACATACAAAATCAGCATGGAATTCACCGGTTTGAACCGGTATTGAACAGAATCATCTCCTCTGGACTGGTCTGAACCGGATGGAACCAGTTATAACCGGAGGGAAACGGTTTGAACCGGTATGAACCGGTTTAGACCGGATAAAATCTGTCCAATAATGAATTAACATACAAAACCGGCATGGAATCAACAGGTTTGAAGCGGTTCTGAACCAGTAGCAACTCCTCTGGACTGGTCTGAACCGGAGATAACCAGTTAGAACCGGATGGAACCGGTTTGAACAGGATTAAACCGGATAAAACCTGTCGAATAATTACTGAACATAGAACATCGGCATGGAACAAACCGGTTTGAACCGGTCATGAACCAGTATCAACTCCTCTGGACTTGTCTGAACCGGATGGAACCAGATAGAACCGGATTGAACCGGTTTGAACCGGTTCAAACCGGTTAAAACCTGTCCAATAATGAATTAACATACAAAATCGGCATGGAATAAACCGGTTTCAACCGGTTATGAACCAGAATCATCTCCTCTGGACTGGTCTGAACCGGATGGAACCAGTTATAACCGGATGGAACCGGTTTGAACCGGTTTAAACCGGATAAAACCTGTCCAATAATGAATTAACATACAACATCGGCTTGGAATAAACCGGTTTGAACCGGTTATGAACCAGAATCATATCCTCTGGACTGGTCTGAACCGGATGGAACCAGTTTTGACCGGATGGAACCGGTTTGAACCGGTTTGAACCGGTTCAAACCGGATACAACCTGTCCAATAATGAACTAACATACAAAATCGGCATGGAAGAAACCGGTTTGAAGCGGTTCCGAACCAGTATCAACTCCTCTGGACTGATCTGAATCGGTTGGAACCAGATATAAACGGATGGAACCGGTTTGAACCGGTTTAAATGGGTTAAAACTTGTCCAATAATGATCTGACATACGAAATCGGCATGGAATTATCCTGTTTGAACCGGTATTGAACCAGAATCATCTCCTCTGGACTGGTCTGAACAGGATGGAACCAGTTATAACCGGATGGAACCGGTGTGAACCGGTTTGAACCGTTTTAAACCGGATAAAATCTGTCCAATAATGAATTAACATACAAAATCGGCATGGAATAAACCGGTTCGAACTGGTTCTGAACGAGTAGCAACTCCTCTGGACTGGTCTGAACCGGATATAACCAGTTAGAACCGGATAGAACCGGTTTGAACAGGTTTAAACCGGATAAAACCTGTCGAATAATTACTGAACATGGAACATCGGCAAGGAATAAACCGGTTTGAACCGGTCATGAACCAGTATCAACTCCTCTGGACTGGTCTGTACCGGATGGAACCAGTTAGAACCGGATTGAACCGGTTTGAACCGGTTCAAACCGGAGAAAACCTGTCTAATAATGAATTAACATACAAAATCGGCATGGAATAAACCGGTTTCAACCGGTTATGAACCAGAATCATCTCCCCTGGACTGGTCTGAACCGGATGGAACCAGTTATAACCGGATGGAACCGGTTTGAACCGGTTTAAATCGGAAAAAACCTGTCCAATAATCGATGAAGATACAAAATCAGCATTAAATAAACCGGTTTGAACCGGTTATGAACCAATATCAACTCCTCTGACTGGACTGAACCGTACGGAACCAGTTAGAACCGGATGGAACCGGTTTGAACCGGTTTAAAGCGGATAAAACCTGTCAATAATGAATTAACATACAAAATCGGCATGGAATAGACCGGTTTGAAGCGGTTCTGAGCCAGTATCAACACTTCTGGACTGGACTGAACCGGACGAAACCAGTTATAACCGGATGGTACCGGTTTGAACCGGTTAAAACCGGATAAAACCTCTCCAGTAGTGAATTAACATACAAAATCAGCATGGAATAAACCGGTTTGAACCGGTATGGAACCAGAATCGTCTCCTCTGTACTGGTCTGAACCGGATGGAAGCTATTAGAACCGGATGGAACCGGTTTGAACCGGTTTAAACGGGATAAAGTCTGTCCAATAATGAATTAACATACAAAATCGGTATGGAATAAAATGGTTTGAAGCGGTTCTGAACCAGTATCAACTCCTCTGGACTGGTCTGAACCGGATATAACAAGTTAGAACCGGATGGAACCGGTTTGAACCGGCTTAAACCGGATAAAACCTGTCCAATAATGATTGAACATACAACATCGGGATGGAATAAACAGGTTTGAACCGGTCATGAACCAGTATCAACTCCTCTAGACTGGTGTGAACCGGATGGAACCAGTTTGAACCGGATGGAACCGTTTTGAATCGGTTTAAACCGGATAAAATGTGTCCAATAGTGAATTAACATACAAAATCGGCATGGAATAAACCGGTTTGAACCGGTATTGAACCAGACTCATCTCCTCTGGACTGGTCTGATCCGGATGGAACCAGTTATAACCGGATGGAACCGGTTTGAATCGGTTTAAACCGGATAAAATGTGTCCAATTGTGAATTAACATACAAAATCGGCATGGAATAAACCGGTTTGAACCGGTATTGAACCAGAATCATCTCCTCTGGACTGGTCTGAACCGGATGGAACTGTTTATAACCGGATGGAGCCGGTTTGAACCGGTTTAAATCGGTTAAAACCTGTGCAATAATGAACTGACATACAAAATCGGCATGGAATTATCCGGTTTGAACCGGTATTGAACAGAATCATCTCCTCTGGACTGGTCTGAACCGGATGGAACCAGTTATAACCGGAGGGAAACGGATTGAACCGGTTTGAACTGGTTTAGACCGGAGAAAATCTGTCCAATAATGAATTAACATACAAAATCGGCATGGAACAAACAGGTTTGAAGCGGTTCTGAACCAGTAGCAACTCCTCTGGACTGGTCTGAACCGGATATAACCAGCTAGAACCGGATCGAACCGGTTTGAACAGGTTTAAACCGGATAAAACCTGCCCAATAATGAATTAACATACAAAATCGGCTTGTAATAAACCGATTTGAACCGGTTATGAAAAAGAATCATCTCCTCTGGACTGGTCTGAACCGGATGGAACCAGGTATAACCGGATGGAACCGGTTTGAACCGGTTTAAACCGGATCAAATCTGTCGAATAGTGAATTAACATACAAAATCTGCATGGGATAAACCGGTTTGAAGCGGTTCCGAACCAGAATCAAATCCTCTGGACTGGTCACAATCGGATGGAACCAGGTAGAAACGGATGGAACCGGTTTGAACCGGTGTAAATCGGTTGAAACCTGTCCAATAATGAACTAACATACAAAATCGGCATGGAATTAATCGGTTTGAACCGGTATTGAACAGAATCATCTCCTCTGGACTGGTCTGAACCGGATGGAACCAGTTATAACAAGAGGGAAACGGTTTGAACCGGTCTGAACCGGTTTAGACCGGATAAAATCTGTCCAATAATGAATTAAAATACAAAACCGGCATGGAATAAACAGGTTTGAAGCGGTTCTGAACCAGTAGCAACTCCTCTGGACTGGTCTGAACCGGATATAACCAGTTAGAACCGGATGGAACCGGTTTGAACAGGTTTAAACCGGATAAAACCTGTCCAATAATTACTGAACATAGAACATCGGCATGGAATAAACCGGTTTGAACCGGTCATGAACCAGTATCAACTCCTCTGGACTGGTCTGAACCGGTTGGAACCAGTTAGAACCGGTTGGAACCAGTTTGAACCGGTTCAAACCGGATAAAACCTGACCAATAATGAATTAACATACAAAATCGTCATGGAAGAAACCGGTTTGAACCGGTTATCAACCAGAATCATCTCCTCTGGACTGGTCTCAACCGGATGGAAGCAGTTATAACCGGATGGAACCGGTTTGAACCGGTTCAAACCGGATGAAATCTGTCCAACAGTGACTTAAGATACTAAATCGGCATGGAATAAACCGGTTAGAAGCGGTTCTGAACCAGTAATAAACTCGTCTGGACTGGTCTCAACCGGATGGAACCACCTACAAACGGATGGAACCGGTTTGAACCAGTTTAAACCGGAAAAAACCTGTCCAATAATGAATTATCATACAAAAACGGCATGGAATAAACCGGTTTCAACCGGTTATGAACCAGAATCATCTCCACTGGACTGGTCTGAACCGGGTGGAACCAGTTAAAACCGGATGGAACCGGTTTGAATCGGTTTAAACCGGATAAAATCTGTCCAATAGTGAATTAACATTAAAAATCGGCATGGAATAAACCGGTTTGAACCGGTATTGAACCAGAATCATCTCCTCTGGACTGGTCTGAACCGGATGGAACCAGTTAAAACCGGATGGAACCGGTTTGAACTGGTTTGAACCGGTTTGAACGGGATAAAATCTGTGCAATAATGAATGAACAGAAAAAAATCGGCATGGAATAAACTGTTTTGAGGCGGTTCTGAACCAGTATCAACTCCTCTGGACTGGACTGAACCGGGTGGAACCAGTCAGATCCGCATGGAACCGGTTTGAACCGGTTTAAACCGGACAAAATCTGTCCAACAATGAATTAACATTCAAAATCGGCATGGAATAAACCTTTTTGAAGCGGTTCTGAACCAGAAGGAACTCCTCTGGACTGGTCTGAACCGGATATAACTAGTTAGAATCGGATGGAACCGGTTTGAGCCGGTTCAAACCGGGTAAAATCTGTCCAATTGTGAATTAACATACAAAACCGGCATGGAATAAATCGGATTGTACCGGTCATGAAACAGTATCAACTCCTCTGGACTGCTCTAAACCGGATGGAACCAGTTAGAACCGGATGGAACCGGTTTGAACCGGAGAAAACCTGTCCAAAAATGCATTATCATACAAAATCGGCATGGAAAAAACCGGTGTGAACCGGTTATGAACCAGAATCATCTCCTCTGGACTGGTCTGAACCGGATGGAACCAGTTATATCCGGATGGAACCGGTTTGAACCGGTTTAAAGCGGATAAAATCTGTCCAATAGTAAATTAACATAAAAAATCGGCATGGAATAGAACGGTTTGAACCGGTTCTGAAACAGTATCAACTCCTCTGGACTGGTCTGAACCGGATATAACCAGTTAGAACCGGATGGAACCGGTTTGAACCGGTTTAAACCGGTTTAAACCGGATAAAACCTGTCCAATGTTGACTGAACATACAACATCGGCATGGAATAAACTGGTTTGAACCGGTCATGAACCAGTTTCAACTCCTCTGGACTGGTCTGAACCGGATGGAACCAGTTATAACCGGATGGAACCGGTTTGAGGCGGTTAAACCGGATAAAATATGTCCAGTAGTGAATTAACATACAAAATCGGCATGGAATAAACCGGTTTGAAGCGGTTCCGAACCAGTATCAACTCCTCTCGACTGGTCTCAATCTAATGGAACCAGCTAGAAACGGATGGAACCGGTTTGAACCGGTTTAAATCGGTTAAAACCTGTCCAATAATGAACTAACATACAAAATCGGCATGGAATTATCCGGTTTGAACCGGTATTGAACCAGAATCATCTCCTCTGGTCTGGCCTGAACCGGATGGAACCAGTTATAACCGGATGGAACCGGTTTGAACCGGTTTTGAACCGGTTTAAACGGGACAAAATCCGGCCAATAATGAATTAACATACCAAATCGGCATGGAATAAACCGGTTTGAAGCGGTTCTGAACCAGTAGTAACTCCTCTGGACTGGTCTGAACCGGATATAACCAGTTACAACCGGATGGAACCGGTATGAACCTGTTTAAACCGGATAAAACCTGCCCTATAATTACTGATCATACAACATCGGCATGGAATAAACCGGTTTGAACCGGTCATGAAGCAGTGTCAACTCCTCTGGACTGGTCTGAACCGGATGGAACCAGTTATAACCGGGTGTAACCGGTTTGAACCGGTTTAAACCGGATAAAATCTGTCCAATAGTGAATTAACATTCAAAATCGGCATGGAATAAACCGGTTTGAACCGGTATTGAACCAGAATCATCTCCTCCGGTCTGGTCTGAACCGGATGGAACCGTTGATAACCGGATGGAACCGTTTTGAACCGGTTTGAACCGGTTTAAACGGGATAAAATCTGTCCTATAATGAACTAACATTCAAAATCGGCATGGAATTTACGGGATTGAACCGGTATTGAACCAGGATCATCTCCTCTGGACTGGTCTGAACCGGATGGAACCAGTTATAACCGGATGGAACCGGTTTGAACCGGTTTGAACCGGTTTAAACGGGATAAAATCTCTCCAATAATGAATTAACATACAAAATCGGCATTGAATATACCGGTTTGAAGCGGTTCTCAACCAGTAGCAACTCCTCTGGACTGGTCTGAACTGGATATAACCAGTTAGAACCGGATGGAACCGGTTTGAACCGGTTGAAACCGGATAAAACCTGTCCAATAATGAATTAACATACAAAATCGGCATGGAATAAACCGGTTTGAACCGGTTATGAACCAGAATCATCTCCTCTGGATTGGACTGAACCGGATGGAACCAGTTATAACCGGATGGAACCGGTTTGAACCGGTTTAAACCTAATAAAATCTGTCCAATAGTGAATTAACATACAAGATCGGTATGGAATAAGCCGGTTTGAAGCGGTTCCGAACCAGTATCAACTCCTCTGGACTGGTCTCAATCGGATAGAACCAGCTAGATACGGATGGAACCGGTTTGAACCGGTTTAAATCGGGTAAAACCTGTCCAATAATGAACTGACATACAAAATCGGTATGGAATTATCCGGTTTGAACCGGTATTGAACCAGAATCATCTCCTCTGGACTGGTCTGAACCGGATTGAACCAGTTATAACCGGATGGAACCGGTGTGAACCGGTTTGAACCGGTTTAAACGGGATAAAATCTGTCCAATAATGAATTAACATACAAAATCGGCATGGAATAAACCGGTTTGAAGCGGTTCTGAACCAGTAACAACTTCTCTGGACTGGTCTGAACCGGATATAACCAGTTAGAACCGGATGGATCCTTTTTGAACCGGTTTAAACCGGATAAAACCTGTCCAATGATTACTGAACATACAACATCGGCATGGAATAAACCGGTTTGAACCGGTCATGAACCAGTATCAACTCCTCTGGACTGGTCTGAACCGGATGGAACCAGTTCGACCCGGATGGAACCGGTTTGAACCGGATTAAACCTGTCCAATAATGAATTATCATACCAAATCGGCATGGAATAAACCGGTTTGAATTGGTTATGAACGAGTATGATCTCCACTGGACTGGTTTGAACCGGAATGAACCAGTCAGAACCGGATGGAACCAGTTTGAACCGGTTTAAACCGGTTAAAACCTGTAGAATAATCGATGAACATACAAAATCAGCATGGAATAAACCTGTTTGAACCGGTCATGAACCAGTATCAACTCCTGTGTACTGGTCTGAACCGGATGGAACCAGTTAGAACCGGATGGAACCATTTTGAACCGGTTCAAACCGGATAAAACCTGTCAAATATTGAATTAACATACAAAATCGGCATGGAATAAACCGGTTTGAACCGGTTATGAACCAGAATCATGTCCTCTGGACTGGTCTGAACCGGATGGAACGAGTTATAACCAGATGGAACCGGTTTGAACCGGTTTAAACCGGATAAAACCTGTCCAATAATGAATTATCATATACAATCGGCATGGAATAAACCGGTTTGAACCGGTATTGAACAGAATGATCTCCTCTGGACTGGTCTGAACCGGATGGAACCAGTTATAACCGGATGGAACCGGTTTGAACCGGTTTGAACCGGTTTAAACCGGATAAAATTTGTCCAACAATGAATTAACATACAAAATCGGCATGGAATAAACCTTTTCGAAGCGGTTCTGAACCACAAGGAACTCCTCTGGACTGGTCTGAACCGGATATAACTAGTTAGAACCGGATGGAACCGGTTTGAGCCGGTTTAAACCGGGTAAAATCTGTCCAATTGTGAATTAACATACAAAACCGGCATCGAATAAACCGGTTTGAACCGGTCATGAAACAGTATCAAATCCTCTGGACTGGTCTAAACCGGATGGAACCAGTTAGATCCGGATGGAACCGGTTTGAACCGGAGAAAACCTGTCCAATAATGCATTATCATACAAAATTGGCATGGAATAAACCGGTGTGAACCGGTTATGAACCAGAATCATCTCCTCTGGACTGGTCTGAACCGGATGGAACCAGATATAAAAGGATGGAACCGGTTTGAACCGGTTTAAACCGGATAAAATCTGTCCAATAGTGCATTAACATACAAAATCGGCATGGAATAAAACGGTTTGAATCGGTTATGAACCAGTATAAACTCCTCTGGACTGGTCTGAACCGGATATAACCAGTTAGAACCGGATAGAACCGGTTTGAACCGGTTTAAACCGGAACAAACCTGTCAAATAATGACTGAACATACAACATCGGCATGGAATAAACCGGTTTGAACCGGTCATGAACAAGTATCAACTCCTCTGGACTGGTCTGAACCGGATGGGACCTGGTTTAACCGGATGGAACCGGTTTGAGGCGGTTTAAACCGGATAAAATATGTCCAAAAGTAAATTAACATGCAAAATCGGCATGGAATAAACCGGTTTGAACCGGTATTGAACCAGAATCATCTCCTCCGGTCTGGTCTGAACCGGATGGAACCGTTGATAACCGGATGGAACCGTTTTGAACCGGTTTGAACCGGTTTAAACGGGATAAAATCTGTCCTATAATGAACTAACATTCAAAATCGGCATGGAATTTACGGGATTGAACCGGTATTGAACCAGGATCATCTCCTCTGGACTGGTCTGAACCGGATGGAACCAGTTATAACCGGATGGAACCGGTTTGAACCGGTTTGAACCGGTTTAAACTGGATAAAATCTGTCCAATAATGAATTAACATACAAAATCGGCATTGAATAAACCGGTTTGAAGCGGTTCTCAACCAGTAGCAACTCCTCTGGACTGGTCTGAACTGGATATAACCAGTTAGAACCGGATGGAACCGGTTTAAACCGGTTTAAACAGGATAAAACCTGTCCAATGATGAATCAACATACAACATCGGCATGGAATAAACTGGTTTGAACCGGTCATGAACCAGTATCAACTCCTCTGGACTGGTCTGAACTGGATGGAACCAGTTGTAACCGGATGGAACCGGTTTGAGGCGGTTAAACCGGATAAAATATGTCCAGTAGTGAATTAACATACAAAATCGGCATGGAATAAACCGGTTTGAAGCGGTTCCGAATCAGTATCAACTCCTCTCGACTGGTCTCAATCTAATGGAACCAGCTAGAAACGGATGGAACCGGTTTGAACCGGTTTAAATCGGTTAAAACCTGTCCAATAATGAACTAACATACAAAATCGGCATGGAATTATCCGGTTTGAACCGGTATTGAAC
>JAECUM010015515.1:0-35741 GCA_016617855.1 Megalonaias nervosa
TGAAAGCAATTTCATGAATGAGGTGTTTATTTATAATGTATTGAACAATGGATGAATCTAGACACTAAACTCGTGCACACAAAATCCAACAACAGATTTTACAGAATTATGCTCACCGTGCTGAACAATTGATATTAGGAAATGATATTATTCCTAACTGGAACTCATCAGAGCATGTAAGTTAAACGAGCAATCAAACAATAATCAACGTATGGAACTTATAGACAAATCTGATAGATATATGGATCTATCAACATGGATGATTAATGTTTATAATTTAAACACGAAAACGAATAACTTTTCTCCTATCACCAATGTTATCAAAGTATAAGATTTACACGACTATGAATAAGGTATGCTTCTGTTACCAAGGTTGTTCAGAGTATAGAATCTTTAACAACTATGAATAATGTTTAATCCACAAGTAGGATTATATATATATATATATATATATATATATAGAGAGAGAGAGAGAGAGAGAGAGAGAGAGAGAGAGAGAGAGAGAGAGAGAGAGAGAGATGTGTTTGTGTGTGCATATATTCTTATTATTGATTTGATTTTCACTCATATAGAGATATTGAATATTGATTTAAAGATGGAACGTATGTGTCTCTTGGCCTGCAGATGATGATCGCGAAGTATTTCTGGTTCAACATCTCTCGTCGAATGGTCAAAAAGCCATCACGCATGACCTCCTTCTCCCTTTCTGAAGAAGGATTCTTTATTCGCTGCAGACCCATTGATCCCGAAGCTTTAGACCCTCACTGCGGGAAAACCAATACCGTCTACCGAGCCAACGTCATCGTCGACAGCAGCGTACGGATTACACGACTCCCACAGAGATCTACGACTCCCAGTCCAATATCAGCACTACAACTGAAGACTGCTCCCGTAAAGTGGACAGCTTCCTGATAAAATTATTTGTGTTGTGGTAATATAGTCCGACTTCCTTCTATTAGTACGATGGTTTTGTTGCAACCCAAGGCCAGAAAGTTCAAGATAATTGGTTTTCTGTCTTCAAGCACTTTTCTCGTGCAGCATTGGGTGAACCGAGCTCGGTATTTTGAAATAACTAAAGATGACAAATCCACCTTCGAACAACGCTGTACTCTGAAACGAAAACCGAGTAAATTTTCTTTCAGATATAATATATAAACATCAAGAACACACAATTCCGCGCCAAGGAGGAGTTAGATCAAACGGATTCAAAACAAGTTAAGAACACGTGAAATTTTGATTAATGTTAGATGAACTAAAATATTAAAGTCATTTTATATGTAATAATACTAGGAGTAACATCATGTGCAAATGTCTTTCTATTGATAACTGAAATTATTTACAGAAAGAGTTCAAAGAAGGCTACTTAAAATAAACATATATATGTATGGCTTTTTAATTTTAGGGTTTAGATTACCAATGTAATCATCAAGTGCTAACTTCATAACATTTAAGCACATCAGTTGTTAAACTGAAGAAAGAAACCAGGTCATACTTTTATCAGATAGTCCGTAGATATGAATTCTTTAGTTAATATATCGGTAAGTTGTGAAACTGTAGTTGACAGAGAAGCCAGTTAAAGAGTAATGAAGTTGTACTTACATGTAACATGACCTCAATAACTTGCAAATAACAAATAAATCTTTAGAAAGATCGTAATTTTATTACAAAATAATGGAAGGTGGTGAAAATAAAACTGAAGAATCCATAACGTCTAAGTTACCGAAAATACCAGATAAGGTAACTTGAAAATAACTTAAATAACTCCTTAGAAAAAAAAATGTTAATAGTCTATATAAGTACAAATAGGTATTATAAAATAGGTATTATAAATAGGTAATATATAAACCTTAACGATGAAAACTAATACACTGTAATGGCATGGTAATAACATATATCTTTAGAGCACGTGATTCGTATATCTTGTGAAGCACGCGCACTCAATGCAATCTAATGAAGCTAAATTAATTTGATTTAAAATAAATGTCATTGACAAAGGTCAACATTATAATGTTTAATAACATTGACAAAGGTCAACATTATAATGTTTAATAACATTGACAAAGGTCAACATTATAATGTTTAATAACATTGACAAAGGTCAACATTATAATGTTTAATAACATTGACAAAGGTCAACAATCAAAGTCAATCACAAAGCAATGACTTAAACGGGTATAACTACCTATTATAATTTTAGCAGATTTTATAGAATAAACTGATGCAACTACTAGACACGTTGTGCAAACACGTGTTGACGCCGAAATATAAAATTTTGGTGGATAATATTTTGTAAAATAAAACCTTATGGCAAGAGCAATTTAATAAT
This sequence comes from Megalonaias nervosa, assembly GCA_016617855.1. NCBI lineage: Eukaryota > Metazoa > Mollusca > Bivalvia > Unionida > Unionidae > Megalonaias > Megalonaias nervosa. The sequence goes on from JAECUM010015515.1 coordinate 2,327, forward strand.
GTACGAACAGCTGCAGATCAGAGCATCACAAGAAAATAAAATATAGTTTTCGAATTGGAAAAACAAATAGATAATAAGACAAGGGTGGTATGTACATATGACCTGTTAAGCTGAGACTTAATCAGCTGTATGCTGCTATGCGAGCACTACAAACTATTAGAGCGGACGTAAACATAAGATCTGCATTATACATACAGCAACACGTGCAAGCAGTTCAACCAAGCAAAGGATGAATGCTGAAATGCAACCTCAGGGATTGACGTTGATGAAACTAACAATGCATTACAATCACAACTTCAACTACTGAAGAAAGAATTAGACGAAACAAAAAAAAAAAGAGCTATGAAGATATCAAAGAAGATAAACTGAGGACTTCAAATAGGATCCGCACAATTTGAAAGGTTGGCTAAAAAATAGCCCCCAGTGTTAGTCTTTTAGCTAAATGCTCAGAATAACTGAGAAAGAATGACATTGAAGAAGACAATATAACAATAGTGGACTTGCTGAACAACGGTTAAATTTTCTTAAAGTTCCATTAAATTATGACACTACCCATTAAATATCTATCATATTTAAATCATGAAATAGCTCATTTAAAATATACTGAGATTTTAAATCTGAGACATAAGCAATCTTCGAAATTAAAAACAAATCGCACAATTGCTAGGAGAAGAAAAAATTGGCAGGATTGAAAGACACATTAACAACTTAGATAAAACATTAAACTCTGAAACAATTCCGAAAAACAATAACAATATAGAATAACACATACATTCTAGCACTAATACTGCATCAGTATCATAGAAAAAGATTTATGAAAACAAAGACAAAATTGAAATGGTTATAACAGATAGTAAATTACATGCAGATCAATAGCTTCTTAATAAAATTAAATATGACATAAATGAGGATTTAGTAACTCTACAGTATGAAATATCAGGAATAACAAAAAGTTCTAACAGAGAGTAAAACGTCTACAGATGTATAGCGGACTATTAATAATGACCAGTTAGACGAAAATGTTGAAAGATCAAAAGTAGATTTTGATGTTATAGTGGAACCATTAACCAACGCCAACATAGGTATAAAGTCCTCATTAGCTAACGTAAACAATGAAACGGAACTGAAGAGTACTTCAGTAACTCAGGGTTTGATGATAATAATACGAGGTAAGATACATTTGACATATAAACTACACAGAAGTGTATTGTTATTTGATTTTCGTAATACATCAAAAGATGGAATTTACCATCTCAAAACTAAAGAACCATATTCCTGTGTTAGAATTGACCAAGGTAAAAAAAAGTGGAATTGTTCAGTATTTTCCATTACTTACGTCGTTTCATAACAACACGTAGTTACTATTTATGGATTTGAATATGAACCTTTCTGAACATTCAGATTTGAGAGGGTTCATCCCGTACGGATGCTGTTTCACTGGTGTGGAATATACACTTTCAGTGTCATGCTTGATTTTATTTGTTCGTGTAGAAAAATCTGGAAACAAGTACTACTATTTAAGTAAAAGCAGTTTTAGTTCATTCTTTCTTATTGCTGCAGATGTTAAAGTTTCTGGTCCAGATAATTTATAATTGCTGAATTCCGAAGATTGGTTACTCCGAAGTCACTACAGTCCTATTGCATTTCATCCTTTAAATCCTCATTGTGTGGGACAATCACAACTAAATTGATTGCATGATTAACCTATCTCTAGCAACATATTCCTTCAAGATATTTATATGGCAAAGTTGTTTTAGGTTTCGCTTCCCAGAAGTATTGCTGATATAATTTAATTCACTTACCTTCTTTTCAACTGCGTACCGACCATAGTACTTGACCCGAAGAGGATTTTGTAGTATGGGCAGGAGAGCCAGAACTCTATTACCAGGATGAAAATTCCTTTCCTTTGTATTTTTGTCATACCTTAATTTCATTTTTGACTGAGTGGAGTGCAGATTAGTTCTTGAAACCTCACAAACCTTTGACAACTTGTATGTAAAATTGGAAACATAATCGAGAAGATAGATTCATTTCTGTATCCTCGTTTGAAAGAAGTTTCTCTTTTAAAAATTTCAATGGTCCACGGACAGTGTGTTCACAAACTAGTTCAAAGGGACTAAATCCTCAATATTACTGAACTGATTGCCTAAGAGCAAATAATAGTAAATGAACACCTTCATCCCAATCTTTTCCGGTATCAAAACAATATAACTGAATTATATGTTTCAAACTTTGATGAAATCTTTCTAAAGCAGCTTGGCTTTTAGGGTGATAGGCAAAATACTTAAATTGCTGGATGACTAATTCATGCATAATTTGTGAGAAAATTCCAGACATAAAATTTGACACTTGATCAGATTACACAGATTTGGGCCGGCCAAACTGAGTTTAAAAAATTATCAAAGCTTTTACTATTATTTTAGTTTTAATATTTCTCAAAAGAATAACCTCTGGGGATCTTGTAATCGCACACATTATGGTCAACAAGTATTGGTTGCTTGACTTGGTCTTAGGTAAGGGATCGACACAGTATACCATCATTATGCTATAAGGTTCGTCGAATGCAGGAATATGTTGCGGATGAGCCTTAGGTATCTGCACAAGCTGGGTATAAATAAGGTGTTTCATTTTCAATAAGATCAACGCTTTGATCCAACTAGGCTTGTCAGTTACAAGTAGATACACCACAACCTTACCTTCAGCTGAGTCACTGCCAAGTAATGAATGAACACCCTCAATGGGCAAAGAATTCACAGCGCCGATCTTCACTGGTCCTAAAACTAAGTATGATGTTACGTTAACATTATAGAGTGGAATGTAAATAAAACCGCACTCTATTCCCTGAACAAAAACAATTGCAAAGGAAGATTTCTTAGACAAAGAAAAATACAAGACTCTGAGAAGCTCCTGTGTCCCTTAATATTTTAATAGGGATAGGATTGACAGAATCACCAATATGGGATACAGAACCTTTGGACATGAATGATTCATAATCCTCCATAACAAAATCGGACTGGGGTTTGTTGGACTCCACAAATGTATTATTTCCAATATGACCATAAACTTGACCTCTGAGAAACAAGAGCATTTGGAACAACTCTGTCATGATTTTGCTGCTTATGTTTTTTAACTTAACGAAATCTGAATTAACTCAGCCTATTTTCTTAGAATAGATAAGGATTTATGATCAGTTTTATCAGATCTTTGATTCTCATTAGCTCTGCTAGATTGAAATTTGTAAGCACTAACTTGAGACTGAGGTGGTATCTTGTGTTCATCAAAGTAACGTTTGACGTCATTATGAACGCAGTTCTTCAACTCTTCGACTAAAATGACTTGTCTAAGTTTGCCAGAATTAGTATCAATCCTTTTAGATGCACACCACCTGTCCAATAGTTGTTCGTTTTCCCTAACAAGCTCGACATGGGTTTGGCTATTTTCTTCTTTGAAATTCCGAAACCTCTGTCGATGTGCCACAGGTACAAAATCATAACTTTTCAAGATATATTCCTTGACAGAACCATAATCAGATTGCTTCTACTGACAGTGAAGTATAAACTAAACGAGGTCTGCCAATAAGTACACTCTGTAATAGCAAAGTCCAATTTTCTCTTGACCATTTTAATTTTTTCACTATTTTTTTCAAAATGCAAAAACTATTGATCTACATATTTATCTTTTAAAAGGAATAAAAATCTGTTATTTTTGTAACATCATAATCTGAACTTTCATGAGTGGGGTAATTTATGCTTGTCGCTTCTAATTCCTTTAATTTTAACTGAATGTCCATTTGCATTTGTCGCTGTTTCCTCTCTCTTTCTCTTTCCTTTGGCTATTTTCTTCTTTGAAATTCCGAAACCTCTGTCGATGTGCCACAGGTACAAAATCATAACTTTTCAAGATATATTCCTTGACAGAACCATAATCAGATTGCTTCTACTGACAGTGAAGTATAAACTAAACGAGGTCTGCCAATAAGTACACTCTGTAATAGCAAAGTCCAATTTTCTCTTGACCATTTTAATTTTTCCACTATTTTTTTCAAAATGCAAAAACTATTGATCTACATATTTATCTTTTAAAAGGAATAAAAATCTGTTATTTTTGTAACATCATAAACTGAACTTTCATGAGTGGGGTAATTTATGCTTGTCGCTTCTAATTCCTTTAATTTTAATTGAATTTCCATTTGCATTTGTCGCTGTTTCCTCTCTCTTTCTCTTTCCTTTTCTTCCTTTTGCATCTTCATCTTTCTTTCTTCTTTCTGCATTTGCAACTGCATTTGCATTTTCTTTTTTCCTTCTCTCTTTCTTCTTTTTGATTTTGTATTTGCAATTTCACTTCCATTTCTTACTCTTCTTTTTAAATTCCTCTCTCTCTCTCTCTCTCTCTTTCTCTTTGTCCATTTTGCAGTTGAAGCTCAAGTTTCTAACTCTATTTCATTCTTCTATTTTAATGTCAATTTCATTACTTGCAAGTTAGAGCCTGATGGAGACATACTTATCAAACCCAAAGCACTTTTATCAAAACATTCTGTTCTACCAAATATTGAACCAAAATATTTTTTATTTCTTGCTTTAACATCGACGGTTTTCCCTCAGAAAGATCATATTGTCTGATAAGTTGGAGCAATTGAATCTTTTTCAAGGGCTCTTACCGTTCCTGAGTAGGATTTAAAATAAAGTTTTACACTTTAGAGGACATTGTTAAAGCTTGTTGGTTTCACTATGTAAAATCAAAGGATCAGGAAGAAGAAAATAAACTGAATTAAAATTTCAATAAAGAAATTTCGGATTCTCTGAAATATTCTGAAATTTCTATCCCTGACGAGCCCCCAACTACTGTTACGACTTTATGGTCATAAATTAAGTAACAGAAAGAAGCAAAACCATCATGTTTTGTAAAACTTAACAAGTAATTTAATTATCAAAGTTTTAAATGAAAATGTGAGAGCAACTTACAGTAGTATGAATATCCTGAAAAGAGTTCTATCAATGTCCCAGAGAATAAAAAGTTCTGAATAAATTTCAGAACCGTAATTGTAAAGGTCCGCCAAGACTCGTGACGTTGGCGTTGTTAAGAACAGCTTTGAATAATTTATATTACTTCCAACATAATATTATATTCCAATGAGGACTTCATATTTCCCCTAAACAGACCAAATAAATGTTTGGGGTTTTTTTCCCTCTCAAATGATATATAAGTGCAACAAAAAACACGTCTGTTGACTTGATGTTACAACAGGAACACAAAATTTAAGAATAACTTCAAAAATAGGAATGAATCTGATACCTCATTTCTCTTCTTATATACACCTTCTATTACGACTATATGAAAAGTGAACCCAAAGTCGTCAACAAGTCCTATTATTAAGATTAATATCAGTAATTGTAAACACATACGTAAGCATCTAATTCTAAAACCTATGTAATCTTACGCTTTTAATATTCCAAAACGTACCCATGTCACGTAAGCAAAATATATCTTAAGATAATCACCATAATTTACAGCCATTAATAAAAATTATCCACTGGAATTACAAAGTGCTCAATGATGCTTTAGGACTAATCACTATTTTGGAATTATTGTGAATTCATTTTAGAGACATTCTGGATTATATCATTCTGCTACATGAAGACTGTACGCACATAAATACTACTCCAGGCTATTGGCACATCAGCACATTCAAGATTTGAATTAATTCGGAACGTCACTGGAATTCATTCGGAACTCTTTACTTTCTGACTTTGATAGATCTTTTGGGACTAATTGGAATTAAATTCACAATACTGTAAGTTCTTTCAAAATTTTTACTTTGTTTTTTCTTGGGAAAAAAAATTATTTATTGAATTTTGCTAAACTTGTTGGTTTTCCCTCTTTCTTGGTTACTTCATTTAAGACCAAGAAGTCGTAACACTATGTACAAGTAAATATGAACGTATAAACATTCTAATAAATTTGTAAATCCTCTTTCTTATGTGTAATTTTTAAATGGAACAAGCAATAGACCAAATTACCTTATAACAGACTTTAGGGCCAAAGAAGAGGTATTTTTTACTTTTTCGCGCCTACAATAGCCAGCAGCATCAAGATTATTATCTACAAATGGCGTTTTTATTACAGACGAGTTCGATGACTTACTTAGATTTAAGAAGCATACCGTTATTTACGTGGTTCGTATGAATACCCGTGATCACATCAGAGAGCTATTGTTGTAATCTGGAGTGAATATCTCTCCAGACTGACTTTGTTAGAGAGCTACGCAATCCGTCTTCCAAATTTCTGTCAGCAGTTTATACACTAAACACTTTTTTAGGTAATAAACAGTATCGATTATTTTCCAAATGTCGAGATATACTGAAATTCAGTCTTGATGATAACGAACGTATGACACAGAGCGTTGTTAATACCAATACGGTAATGAAGAAGGTCACTTATTATGACTCCGTGTACTTTAAAGGAGATGTATACTCTGTGATATAAGAAAAATAATACCTCTCTGCTGTTTCTTTAATGTATGTATTTAACAGTTATATGGTTGAAATGGGGTCATGCATTGTTTTCGTTGTTTTAGAGCGGAATACTCAACTATGTGTACAAAATCTTATTTATAAGCAGGCTCCGAAGCAAAGCGGAAGATATATTTGTGTTGTTATTTGTGTGTGCCAGAAAATCAAATGGGATACTAGCTGGGGGGTGAGGGTTGTTTAAAAGAGATAATCCCAAAATGTCGTAGGTGCAGTGCTTATTGTAGATCAGAGATAAATTCATGGTTAGTTGCACATTGCAGCAGACCTCGCCATAAGTCCCTTCGTTATAACACAGTTCCTGTTATAGGCAAGTATGTTCATGGATAACTTTAAGTTTCGATCATTATAACACATTTCCTATTATAAGCAAGTATGTTATAAGCAAGTATGATCATGAATCCCCTTGCATTATGTGGCAGTAAGATTATATGATTATATGAATCCTGTACTTGATTATCTCACTATAAATCTATCTCACTATAAGGTGGTATCGTTTATTGCTCCAAAGGACATCCTTCTAATGAGAGTGTACCATATTCTGAAAGGCATGACAGTTTTATGTTTCTTTTGGGGGTTGGGGTTAACAACAACAGACCTGACAATAGGATTATAGGATTGAGATTAAATTTGATAGCAATACAATTTCTCTGTTAAGGTCATCACATTGATGCTGCTGCTGTATTGGTGTTTTGAGACACAGCAACACGAGTAGGTTATATTTGTCTATGCCTATACACAAATGCACAACGATTACATGAATTATGCAGTCCCAAATCACAGGAATAAACTGTAAAGCAAAATCAGTCCTTCAAAGATTAATTTTCAATTTAAAATCTATTATTTTTCAAAACTCCACTCAACAAATGCCGTGTAAAATGTCAGGAAATTGCATTAAATTATTAATACAATAAAGCCGTTTACGTTTATACAATTATTTTTAAGAATTAAAATAGACTTTATCCCTAACGTGATGAACGCGTGGTTGTTCTTTGACAAAATATATGAAGTTTGCTATATATATATTACATAAATTGCTGCAATGTATAATTAGTTGAAATTTTCGGGTTGTTGTTAAATCTAATGATTCAATTCGATTTGTATGTCCGAAGAAGTCGGTTTTAGTGGAATCTTCCTATAAAACGAAACCTATTTCTAAAGGATATCTTACGTACATTTTAAATTATAAAAAGTCTCTAAACACTTTTCCCCTGTAAAGACATAGATATATGATTCCATTTGTATTATTTCGTAGAAACGTGCACAAATGTATTATCATTATCTGATTCGCGTAATAATTTCCATGACTATTGGACAATTAGCTAAAACTATTAATTTCTGACAGTAGAAAGAATATGAAATAAAGTTTCTTGCTTTGCCTTAAATATTCATTATCAGTAAATAAGGCCTTTTACGTTAGCTCCTGAATAGTTATGCAAATGCTTATTCACTTTTCATTATTTGAGATTTTCAACTATTTTATTCTGATGAAGTACTGTTGTTCTCGTTCTTAGTTCATTTTTCGAAAGGGCTATGGTTAATGATTCACATTTCAACCCTGTCTATGTAAAAATTACATTATTAAAGATTCAATTTATGTCTTATTTAACTTTAAATATATTATCACTATTAAATTTAACTGAGTTTTCTAATATTACATCTAAAAACATTTTTATATCAAATGTTGATCTCTGTTTCAGTGAAGTAAATCTTTGACTTTGCAAACATTTGTTTTAATTATGTTGGCTGCCTCTGACAATTAAACTTTTCTTTTCCTTCTCAAAGCATTTCATTTACTACGACGAAGTAACAGTTCGGGACATAAAGTACTTGCCATGACGTAGTCCCGTGGACGTGTTCGTCGAAATCTTGATTGATGAGTAACGAGCAGTGTTATCGGTGTATGCGTTATCATCTTCGATTTAAAAGGTTCGCAAGCGATGCGTAGAGGTCAAATACCGCTGACGTGACAAAGTACAAATTATCGAACCTGACTCAGTTGTTTTGAGAAAGCCGGACAGTTAATTCTGCAATATGGGGATTATTTACCTATCTAGCATACGTATGCACCACGTGATTTGATTGACACGACATTGATACGGTGATATTGTCGGAAAACCAGTGAAGTCTGAGCTTAAACACTCTGCTGTAAGTAGTGTATAAACAGTGTTACAATATTAATAGTGCCACATTCATAACAGTGCCTCGGGAAATGTTATTTTACAGGCCTGCTGTTCTCATGGATTAAAAATACATTGATAAAATGTGCTTTCAAGAGGATTTACATTTCTCAACAACAGTTGTACTCGAATGAAGGATTGATTTGAATAAGTATTAACTTTAATTTTCATTTACTAATATTATTATTATTCTTTCATTCATTTACGGCATTACTAAAGTTTCAGTACATCGTGCTTTTTTCTCTTCTCTCTATCTTTACTTATTTCAACTATCTCGATTTGAGTCAGCGACTGGAAATTACTGTTAAGGGATACCTTATCGATACGTGTGCATTGAAACAATATAAAATGCTTCACAATTCTTTATTTAAAATTTTAAAAGAAACCAAACATGTACATAAGCTAATAATTTATTACCGGATTACAGGATTGATGTTGATTTATCAAATGCTAGTAGCTTTGTTAATCTCTAGCAATACAACAGTAGCATATGTGCAGGGGAGGGTACCTCTTTATATGTGGAATCTTTCATTGAGCCTTCAAATTCGTGTTTCGGGACAATATCCACGAAAATTAGCCCCCAAGACATGTTTTGATACTGCAGGACCTTACAATCGATTTTAGGGCCAAGACCAGTCAATGTCTCCAAACCGTAAAATTAAATATGGTACACGCCTCAAGTGACTCTCTAGGAAAATAAATTGCGTGGAATGATTCAGTATGAAATGAATTCAGTAGTGTTTGAAACATATCTTTTTTGTTGTTGTTATTAGTTTGTTTTTTTTTTCCTTTTATCACCGGAGCCACGGGTGACTGAGTGGTCTAAAGATCTGGCGTTTACAGATTACTGTCATCTCTCGTCTGATAGCGTGGGGTGCAGAGTGGCCGAGTAGTCTAAAGTGCTCACCGTTCAGGATCACTGCCATCTCACCTCTGTATGCGTGGATTCGAGTCTCAGGTTCGGCTAACGTGGGTACGTGAGAAAGTCTGCCAGTAGCTTCTTGTAGGTCGGTGGTTCTTCCCGGGGTATTTACAGGGTTCTTCCTCCACCATTTATACTAGCCGCCATGTATAATCTATCTTGTACTGAAAAATGGCGTTAAACCCTACAACCACAACAACTGTTAGCTTGAGTTCCAGTCCAATGCTGGTATGTAAGAAAGCTGCCAAAAGCTTTATGTGGGTCAGTGGTTCTTACCGTGGTTTTCACGGTTTCTTCCTCCACCAGTTATACTGGCCGGTATAGACAGCATATCTTGTGCTGAGAAACCCCACAACAACATTTATCACCTAATCGCGCATAATTACACAGTATCACGTGAAATGATTAGTCTCGAAGGTACTCTGTATTTGCCAGATACATACTAATCATGCAACGTCATGTACTAATTCAGTTATATCTTTTGAAAAGCAATTTAAATACAATTTGTCATATAAAAATATGAGCATATCTGTAGAACAATTTTTAGAACTTGTCATGTTTGAGAGAATAATGTCTCTCTCAAATTATACGTGACTAATAAGCTTACCCCCGTCGGAATTTGATCTCGCCTACAATAACCACAGACAAACACTATAATCTGCAACTAGTTTTTTTAGATAGTAGATATGCTCGAAATTGATTTAGAAAGCAAAATTTTATATCTTTGGTTAACCTGAATGCCCATCATCACTTCAGAGAGCCATAGTTTTTATCCAGCGTGAACATATCTTTATATTGCCCGCTAATATTATAAGTTGTTTACTTCTGATCCCATAATCATCATCATCATCATCATCATCAATCCCTTAACCCAAGAGGTCCTTGGGGCACCAAAGTTGACTTTACAACCAATTCTCTCCATCTTTCCCTGTTCTCTACTGTCTTTTGGGAATCTTCAAATCCCATGCCTGTCCACTCCTTAATGTTGTCTTCCCACCTCTTTGTTTCTGTCTGCGTCTTCTTCTGCACCCTCGCACTGTTCCTTGCAAGATTGCTTTTGCCAGTCCAGATGATCTTGAGACATGACCGTACCACTTCAGTTTACACTTTCTTTACAGTGGTCAAGAGGTCTTCACAGGATCCGATGGCTCGTTGGATCATGTTGTGGACTTTTTCGTTGGTTACATCGTCAATGTACGAGATGCGCAAGATTTGCCGTAGCATCACATTTCGAAGGTTTGAATCCTTCTTTGTAGATCTGATGTGAGCGTCCATGTTTCACAAGCATACAGAAAGATGAATATGACAACTGAGCGCATCGGCCTTATTTTGGAACCAAAAGCAATGTTGGTATCTTTCCATATTGGTCTCTACCTTGTTATTGCTACTTTGTCTGGGCAATCCTGCAAAGTAGTTCTGGTTTGCAGCCCTCATCTGTGATAATTGATCGCAAGTACTTGAAGTTTGTGACTCTTTCCAGCTTCTGCCCACTGACCTTTATTTCTGCACTGTTGCCGTTGGTGTTGTTTGTCATCAGTTTGTTTATTTCGGCGCTAATCTCAATACCGTATGCTGTGAAGGTTGTGTCGAGGCACTCAGCCAAGTCAGCCAGTTCTTTTTCATCTCCAGCTAAACCATCAATATCATCTGCGAAACGACGGTTGGTGATTGTGACAGTGCCCTTGTGGTCATGCAAGGCATCCTCCATGATCCTTTCCAGGAAAATGTTGAAGAGTGTAGGTGACATCCCTGTCACTCCAACTGTTGTTCGAAACCAATCTCCTCTGCTGCCGTTGATGAGTACAGCACTGGTGGCTTTGTCATAGAGGTGTTATTGTATTCTGAATGGTTTTCTTTTCACTGTGAAGGCTGAGGTGAGGCTAACAACAGCAGACCCGACATGACGATCATGGGATTGAGATTAAATTTTATAGTAATACAATTTCTCTATTAAGGCCACAACATACATATTTTTGTTGATCTGGTGTTTTGCGGTACAGCAACACAATTAGGTTATTTAGTGCAAAGCCAAATGATTTAAACTGCATTATTTACGAACACGCCAGGGTAGCAGACTGAGTGTGATCAGATGGTTGAATTCGAACAGGCACAATTTCGGAGCGAGTCAAGTACGCTCACCACTGACGAAGCATGATCAGTATTAGACTATTTCAGTGTATTTCTTTGACGTGCAAGTAAATCTTTCCGAACAGGTGTGTACATCGTTATCAAAACAAATCTCGTGGTTTAAACGAGCGTAATAAGTAGTTGTGTTTACCCACTTCCTCCAATGAACTCGGAGAAGACGTATACAATCACCCGTTTTACAGTCATCAGTCCACTTGTCCGTACGCCGAATGATTTTCGTGCTTTTTTTTCCCACTTAAACATATCAAAGACTTGAAGATCAAATTTAGTTCTGAGATGATAAAACTAAACAGAGTTGATTTTTAAAACTGTTATCACAATATTTGACAGAATATATTGTCCTCTTGATTATTTTGAAAGACTCATTCTTTTCCCACACGATTACTTGCGACAACTGTGTAGATTAAGACAAATGTTGGTACAGAGCTGAGATACAAATCGATTTATATTTTCAACAAACAAGCAGATAAGGACATTGGATGAGAAATTTTGCGAAAACGCATACCAATATAGAGAGAGAGAGAGAGAGAGAGAGAGAGAGAGAGAGAGAGAGAGAGAGAGAGAGAGAGAGAGGTGGGTGGGTGGATAGTAGCAGGAAAACCAGATAAAAGTAGCAACGAGATATATAATTTTTCTAATTATTTTACAGATCGAAAAACTTTTCGGATTTCCAGTTTTATTCATTACTCAGTTCTAGTCAATGGTTAGAGTGATTGCATGCATGCATGTCTGTATCTGTATGGAATATGTATATACGTATGTGTTAGTTTTAGTTCCCAACCCCTCACCGCGTTTGATATTTACGATTGTAAGTTTCTATATATGTATATATGCATTATGAAAAGAAATGATCCGCCTATAGCCATGCATATGCAGATGTACGGATGGGTTTCTTTAATTCTTCGATAATAAATACGTGTGCATAAGACATACAGACAGACAGACAATTACAAATCTTTATGCAAAATGAACCATTCTCAAAATCACTTTGTTCCCCCTTCCCCAGAAAGAAATATCTGGTCAGCCCCTAGTTAGGGAAAATCTTCCACACCAACATGAGAAAATGAGGTAGTAAATATCAAAGAGGTACCTTGTTTAAGAAAGACCCAGGTTCCACTGCATTATTATTAAAAATAGTTACTTAAACGTAGGTAACGACAAAAATTCCATACCCCATTGTGAAGTGCCATAACATTGGTAATTATGAAACGACAGAAATTATATACCCCATTGCTGAAGTGCCCTGACATTGGTAGTTATTCTCAATCGCTTCACTGATAACGTCTAACGTTATTTTTATTTTGTTGTAGAGTACTCAAAATGAATAAAACTGTTTTACAATAATATAAATCAGTTGTGATTGTTGATGGGAATTGTTCATCGTTCTTTGCTATTAAGGGAAGCCGTAGACAAGGAGATCTCACCTCCCCATTCAGTTTTATTCAATGTGTTTTGATGTTGTCTGATATTTTCAAGAAATGTTCAAATCGTAAGGAAAATATTATTAAACTAGAGATTATCTTCTTTGATAATATGCTGATGACACAGTACTCACAGTTGGTCCTTGTTAAAAGTTACTTAAATCAGCCTTGGAAATCATAAATCAATAAATACAATATTACAGGCCCTAGGGCAAATATTGAGAGAGCTTAAGCAGTCTGGACTGGTAGTAGAACAGTATATAATGTATAATGTCAGGTGTTGTTCAGAATATAATCTTAAATTGTCATTCATCAAAATTTAGTTACCTGGGCATGCATTTATCTACAGGCTTAAACAAAATGATGTAATTAAAGTATGATCCTAAAGTCGGCGACATTAAAACTAATTTTAAATTTAACTCATCCTGTTCAATTGCGATTAGTTTGACAGTAAGACTGCTTAAGTGCCACGAGCACCGTACAGCAATAGGAATTAAAAAATAAATGGGCAAGATATTCATGCTGTGCATGCTACTGGTTGATTGGAGAGGAGTAATGTTTAACAAATAATTTAACAATAGTGAATATCAATGGCTATATATTATCTCAAGTTTGTTTAAACATATTTTACTGTCATAATGAGATTGGACACAAGTTCTAACAACTAAAATTGTGTGTGTGTGTGAGTGTGAGTGTGTATGTGTGTGTGTGTGTGTGTGTGATTTGGATTTTTAACGTAGCTTTAACAATTTTTCAGTCATATCGCTACGATATCTGCAGTGTGACAGTTTATAGTGAGGTCTAGCACTGGGGCTACATGCCACAGACATGTAGCATGATGTCCCGCCCAGTCACATTATCCTGACACCAGGCTGACCAGTCTTAACAATAACCTCTTAATGCTGAGCGCCAAGCGAGGCAGCTGTTAGTACCATTTTTGTAAGGCTTTGGTATGACTCGGCCGGGGATCGAACCCACGACCTCCCGCATCCGAGGCGGACACTCTAACCACTAAGCCACCGGAGCGGTTCAACTTAAATTAGCCCTCTCCCTACCTGATACAAGTATTGCAATATATCCAACATGACAACATAAAAATTAATAGTGATGTGTTTGTGTGTGTGTGTGTGTGTGTGTGTGTGTGTGTGTGTGTGTGTGTGTGTGAGAGAGAGAGAGAGAGAGAGAGAGAGAGAGAGAGAGAGTTATATCATAATGGAATGATGAAAAGATTTCACCTTTCCCTGGAGAAACTAGAAATGTAGCGACGACTACGTTCTGTATCGTCTAATGCAATCATAGAAGTGTTTGCACAAATTGTCGCTAGTGATTGTGAAGAAGGCACGATAGAGCCCTATCCAACACCATTTGCCTCTTTTACATGACCTAGAGAGTAATGATTTACAAAGAAGGCAGTTCTCTAGGATACAGCAATGGCAGTGTTCATGATCATGTTGTTGTTCTTATTGATGATGATGATGATGATGATGATGATGATGAATATTGTTATTACTGCTATGACGCTTAAATAATAATTAATACAGTCACTAACAACATTCTGAATCATTCTGATCAATAGACTATATAAAGGTTTATCTCTTTCGTCTCTTTTTCTGTTTTTTTTTAACTACCAGAATAAGCTGGTCATTATTTGAGGCTACTAGTGCCTAGGAGAACATCCGTAAATAATTCCATAACCTTGAACATTTGCATATGTTTACGTATGCATTATCATTAGAACAAATACTATACCAGACTTTAATATATGTAGGTGTATATGTTTGCAATAGCTCATTGATAAAGGCTTTATCATAACTCGTATTCATATGATTTTGAAGTAGTCTTTAATTATATGTTTCTAACCAGCAATTTAGTGTATGGTATGTTCATGATCCTACTTACTGGGATTTTTTTTAATTCCCAAGCGGTCATGAAAAATCATTACACTGCTATTGTTGTATATTTATGTGAAGGTGTAATTGTGTGTGTGTGCTTGAATGTGCATGTTTATATCATCCGTCTCAGTTGATTAAGGTGTACTCATATACTCTTCGCATTCCACAACACAACTTTGTCAAAATTATCGTTAATTTATTAATTATCAGCGGTCAACATACAATTTTATCAATAAATGAAAGGAGTCTGGACAGTTCTAGCTTTAAAAGGAGAGATATATCCGGTATTAATGTAGGAAAGGGAACATTTCCTTTTATGATATACCAAACTTGCTTCAGATTCGAAGTTTAGAATATTAAGCTCACTCTTTGGCGCAACACGCTCTCATCCACACCCCCTTTTCGTAAATTCACCTCACTTTCATGACTGATCATTTTAATAGAAGTGAATAAAGAAAAAGCGGTAGGATGTGGTTCACATAATTTGTCGCATTAAATTACATTGTATGTCATTTTGTAAACTTTTTGTGTAGGATATCTATCTTAGTTTTCTTATGTATTGTCTTCTTTTGATCATTAATTTTTCGGGAAAAAATTATTTTGTTGAAAAAGATTTGGAACGAGAGAGGGAAAAACGTTTCACTCATTATTCCTTATTCTGATATATCTTTCCGTCTTTCTCTCTTATTAAGATGTGACCCCTCCGGAGCCCACTCGCAGGAGCTAGCTTTTTGCATCAGATGAGCAGATTATTGTATATTATTGCCAGGTTATGCTGGCGGGATACCCCTTTATATGTGTTATTGACGTTGATGAGTTCATTTTTCCACAGAAAGACAGGATCTCTTGGTATGTTCATGTGAGGTTAGGTTTTAGAGAAGTAAACTCTCTCTCCCTCTCTGTCTTTATATATATATATATATATATATATATATATAGTATATATATATATATATATATATATATATATATACATATATATATATATATATATATATATATATATATATATATATATATATAACAGGGTGTGATTTAGCCATCCAATGGTCCGTGAGCATCGCCTATATTTCTTGTTGGAAAGAAAGATAGGTCGACGACGTTTTGTGTTGATTATAGAAAATAAACGAAGTGACGAAAAAGGGTTCTTTCCCCGTTTCCAGGATCGACGACAAATGGGATGCTCTTGAAGGGTCGAAATGGTTAGGTACCCTAGACTTACAAAGTGGGTATTGGTAGGTGGCCATGGATCCCAAAGATCTAAAACGGCATTTGCCACAGACTATGGTCTGTATCAGTTCAAGGTCATACCCTTTGGCCCTTGTAATTCGCCTGCTACTTTTGATCGTTTCTTTGACCGAATCATTTAAGTTCTTTAGTAGAGTATTTGCCTGGTCTAGTTGAATGTCGTCATTGTGTTCGGTGCAGATTTCGAAACAACACTGCAGCGCTTGCAAGACGTTTTCGAGTGACTGCTAGCTTCTGGCTCGAAAATGAGTCTAGGAAAGTGTTATTTGTTCTAGAGCAGTGTTGTATATATGTGGCACATTGTGTCTCCAAACAGATCCTGATAAGGTCAAAGCCAACTCCCATAAAAATAAAAGAGGTTGCAAAGCCTTTGACGGTATTGACAGAAGAAAATTGTCAATTTGAATGGAATGGTGCATGTGAGGGGGCATTCCGAACTCTGAAATCCATGGTGTCTTCGAGCCCTTATCTGGTTTACCCCGACCCATCTGGTTCTAACTTCATTTTGGATACTGATTCAAGTAACCTTTTTATCGGCGCAGTGCTCTCCCAGAAGTAAAATGGACAGGTAAAGATTATAGCCTAAAACAGCCGGACACTAGGTAACGCAGAGAGGAGGTATTGCTTCACGTGTAAAGAACTCCTTGAGGTAATCGCACTTATCAATCACTTTCACTGCTGTTTGGCGCGGGAGAAAATTCATCATTCGTACCGACCATAGTTCATTAAGATGGCTGACTAAATTCGAGGACATCGAAGGCTAACTCGCACGTTGGATATAAACTCTTGCAACATACGATTTTAAAATATTTTACCGCAGAGGTGCGAAACACCAAAAACGCTGACAGCCTGTCACATAAGCCTTGTATGGACTGCTCACATTGCGAAAATGTTGAATTTAAAGATAGGAGTATGTTACATAGCTCCAGAAAAGAGTGAAAAATCCTCGCTTTAAGGTTCTGAAAGGTAACAAGGAAGAAGGGTGCAAGGAAGAGTCCTCGTGGATTCTACAAATTGCCACAGGAGAACTGAGCAAGGCTCAGCGATAGGATAAGAATATTGGATACACAATTATTTCCATGGAAAAGTCTGAAGAGCTCCCGAATGGCGTGAAATATCAATAGAGAATACAGCAATTGAGGCATTATGGAGTCACTGGGACAGGTTGGAACATCCTGGATGGCGTTTTGTACCGCAGATGTGAAATTGAGACGGGCAAGCTTTTTCCTGGCAGCTCGTAGTCCCTACAGTATTCCGAGATGATGTTCTCGCGAACTTTCATGATGCCGTTACTGCTGACCACCTTAGACTGAACAAAACTCTATCGAGAGTGCGGGAGCGATTCTACTGGCTGGTGTCGGAGGAAATGTGAAGGACTGGTGTCGTAGTTAGTGATCAGTGTTCCGCACAGAAGAGGCCATATAAAGTTAACAGGGCTACCAAGAAAATATATAATGTTGGTGCACCGGTGGAACGAATCGCCTAGAGATTTGGTATCTTTTCCTGTGTCAAATCATGGAAATAAGTATGTCGCTGTGATAGGGGACTATTTCACGAAGTGGATCGGAGACTTCACAATGCTAGACCAGGTGGCAGAGACTGTCACAAAACTTCTAGTGGATCATTTCATCAGTCGATTCGGGGTTCCGATGCAGATTCATACGGATCAAGGAAGGTGTCGATTTTGTTTAGTGAGATGTATAACCTTTAAGGAATTGACAAAACGCGGACTACGGCTCTTCACCCCTGGTCAGATGGAATGGATGGACGTTTCTGTCAGACTATAGAGAGCATTCTAGCTACCCTAGTGTCCAAACATCAGACAAAAAATTGGATAATGTTCTGCCTCTGGCTCTCGTGTCATACCGTAGTGCTGCTCATCACGAAATTCTGGCCAAACGCAATGATGCTTGGTCGAGAAATAAGATTAGCCGTTCATTTTATGTAAGGAACTCTGAAGGAAAAGTCTTTGAAGTCCAGGAATTGTTCAGAATTTGTTTCAAATTAATAACCTATTTGGATTGTACCCACGAGTCAGCTATGGAAGACAAAAGATGCAGCGAAAAGCAGAAATGGTAATACGATTACTGGACACACTTCAAAACGTAGCAGACCCAGGATGGTGCAGTGTTACATGACCTAAAACAGAAAATTGGGATTAGCCAGATATTATGATCAAATTGGGATGGACTCTATCTTATTGTAAAATCAGAGACCTGGCATATTGCATTCAGAAGTATACAGCTCACAAACAACGTGTGATTCATTATAATAGACTGAAACAATTCTACGGGATCTGTTCAAATTGGCTGAAAGATAATGTTAGTAAAGAGAATGAAATTCCTAACAGTGGGTTCAAGTGATGGAACTGATTCAGACACACCTGACAGCGAGATCGAGATTCCGGATGTTACGGAGTTAGGACCCGTCAAGCGGATGCGACCCCAACCGCAGAGATTTTACTCTAGAGTGTAGAATGATCTAAGACAACGGTGGCCAAACCGCGGCTCGCGGGCCGCATGCGGCTCTTCTGTGTTCACATTGCGGCTCGCGAACAATTTATGAAATTAAAACTTTTCGTTTGAAATATATAATATCAAAAATAAATGAAAGTTTAAAAAAAAATCTTGACTGAAACAAAGGGTTGAAAATAATTTGGGATTGATTTAAATTTTAAAAGTTGAAGGGAGCGATTGGTTTCTGATTGGTTGGTGATGTGAACTGTTACATTTCTGGTTCCGGTTCCGGTAAAATTCTCATTTCAAAGTATTGACCATTACTGTTAGTCCTACTAAAGTTAGTAACTTATTATTTAAAAGTTTAAATCAAATATGGCAACAAGTTGCAGGAAACGAAAATATAAAGAAGAAAATAGAAGTTTTCTACCAGAATGGGTAAAGGACTTTGCATTTATCGATAAAGACGGTAGGCCAATTTGCCTCATCTGCCAAACACCGCTAGCAAATTACAAAGCTAGCAATTTGAAGCGACACTATGAAAAAAGTCATAAAGAGTTTGCATCGCGGTATCCACTGCAATCTGAATTAAGAAAAAGCAAGCTTGCTGAGTTAAAGTCTGGAATGTGTCAGCAGCAGACACTACTTTCTGCTTTCAGCAAAGAAGGTGTCACTTCAACTGAGGCAAGTTATGCCATCGCTTGGAATATTGCTCGTGCTAAACGACCTTATTCTGATGGGGACTTTATTAAGAAGAATATCGAGGAGGTAATTTCAATATTAGATCCAAACAATTCCAGACTTCGGCGACTGATAACACAAATTCCAATGTCACGCCACACCACTGAGAGACGTATTTCAGACATTAACGCTGATATTGAAGGAAAAATGACGAACGATTTAAAGAACTGTGTAGCATTCAGTTTGGCTCTTGATGAATCAACAGATATTCAAGATACGCCACAATTGGCGGTGTTCATTCGTTATGTTTCATTAGACGTGGCTGTAAAAGAAGAGCTATTAAACTTAGTGGCACTGAAAGATACCACTCGCGGTATCGATGTCAAGAATGCCCTTGATAAAACACTGATGGATGCTGGTGTACCACTAAATAAACTTGTAAGTGTGGCAACAGATGGAGCACCGTCAATGCTTGGTAAAAATGTAGGTCTGATGGGGCTTTTAACGAATGATACAAAATATCCGGATATTCTTCCTGTACACTGCATCATTCACAGAGAAAATCTTGCAGCCAAATATTTTAAATTCGAAAGTGTAATGACAACGGTTCTACAAATTGTGAATTTCATTCGTTCAAGTGCAAAAAATCATCGGCAATTCATAAACTTCATTAGTGAGCTAGATCTCGAAGACAAACCAGATGACCTTTCATTCCACTGTGTTGTTAGGTGGTTGTCTACCAGCAATGTTTTAAACAGATTTGTAGACTTGCTTGAACCCATTACTGCTTTCCTTTCAGAAAAAGACAAGTCTTATCCACAGCTGGCAGACGAAGATTGGATGGAAGATTTGATGTTTCTAACTGACATTATGCAGCATCTACAAAATCTGAACCTGTCACTGCAAGGAAAGGATAAGCTTATTTCGGATCTTATACAGACTGTTTTTAGCTTTCAGAACAAAATACAGATTCTTCAAAGAGATATCCTGTCAAGGGAGTTTAAGCACTTTCCTCGTCTTCAGAATAGAGTTAGCTCATACTCTGATGGTGGAATTCAACTTAGAAAACTTGGGGCATATAGAGATAGGTTACAAGGATTACTGGAAGATTTCCAAGCCAGGTTTAATGACTTGCACCAACTAAAATCCTGTTCCGCTTTTCTCATAAATCCATTCATGATAGACGTAATCAAAGATGGTTTCCAGCTTCCCATGAACATTGTTATGGAACCTTCTGCTGCTGAAATGGAGCTGTTAGAGTTACAGGAAGATCAGAGTTTGGCGATGATACACAAGTCACAATCTGTGATGGATTTCTGGAAGCTCGTGCCAGAAGTAAAATATCCTCAACTTAAGAAAGCTAGTTGCCGACTTATATCCATTTTCGGTACAACCTACTGCTGTGAATCTTTGTACTCCACAATGAAGTTCATAAAATCAAAGCATCGAGCAGTAACTAGTAACCAGCATCTGACAGAACTTCTTCGCACCACAACTACTAGCTACCAACCAGATTTAAAGAAACTTGCTAGTTCAAAGGCTTCTCAGCAGAATCATAACAATTAATGTTCACTATAATTATGAGTATATATGCAGTGTGTTTCTATTCATAAATTTTACATATTTAAATATTTGTTAATTGTGTAACTGTAACGCATATATTTCTTCAATTGTGTAACTGTAACGCATATATTTCTTCAATTGTGTAACTGTAACGCATATATTTCTTCAACATACGGTTAGGGTTAAAACAATTGAAATGTTTAAATTATTAAATTCGATAACAAGTAATTTTTTAAATTAAATCACAAAAGGAATTTTTCATTGCGAGTGGGGTCGTGACCCATAGTGCTTCAATGCGGCTCTCAACAATTTTTTTTATTTTAAAAATGGCTCTCAGTTACTACAGGTCTGGCCAACCCTGGTATAGACACTGGCAATTGTACATTCTCCCTCCACAGATACAGTTGGTTAATACTGGATGCCAAATTAGGGATGGGATGGTAATGACATTGGCAATTCTACACTCCCCCTCCACAGATATGGTTGGGTAATGAAAATACAGCTGTGGGATACTTGATGCCATGTTACAGGATGGGATGGTATTGACATTGGCAATTCTACACTCCCCCTCCACAGATATGGTTGGGTAATGAAAATACAGCATGTGGGCTACTTTATGCCATGTTACAGGATGGGATGGTATTAACATTGGCAATTCTACATTCCCCCTCCACTGATATGGTTGGGTAACGAAAATACAGTATGTGAGCTACCTGATGCCATGTTACAGGACGGGATGGGGTGGATATGGGCAACACTGTATTGCTCCTTCAAAGACATGGTGGAAAAATAAAAATATAGTATGTGGCCATAACATAATGTATTCCATTTCAAAACAAAACATGAATGACTCACATCAAGATCCAAGTCTTCTTTCCTAGAGCGTTTTCTGCCTCGTCTGTAAGAACTTGAGTCTGAATGAAAATAGACAATGTTCAAATTCACTGACCTGGACCAAATCAAAAACTAGATTCATGCACACATCTAAGCATACATAGTTTGCTGGAATAGAATCCTATGATATTAAATACTAACTACTAAGTCAGGTAACCATATACATATAAGTATATTACAAGCAGTTAATGTATAATTATAGGTTACACTGCATTTGTATGAGAAAATTTTGTTCAGATTAATACTGCACAACTTTGGGAGTGCAGTATTATTCCAAGAAAATGAGTTGATATTTTCCCATACAAATGCAGTAACCTTTTTATCATATACTTAATTTTCTTATTCTACCAAAGGCTTAAATACACTACAAGAAACAAAGTTACTGAATTTATGCTGTATTCCAAAATAAATACACAACCATAGAGTCTTCAATACACAATACAATATTAATGTGCACACAGCACTGTATAGCAACCTTTGAACTTCATCATGTGCTTGACATTAGTTTAAACAGAATTGTCATTTTGGTCAACTTAAAATTGAAATTTTGAGTCATATTGTGAATGAATGCCCATTGCAACACTTTTTCCAGTTGGTCTGGAATGGATAGATTTGGGAGTTTTTTTGTCGATCCTATTAAGTTCTGCTGGTTATGGTCTGGATTTATTAGCTGTGTTCATACATATGAAGTGCATGCAATCTGAGCAGGGAGGGATGCATCTTGACTCAGCTGCATGTGTATTATATTTGTTATCCACTCAATATGGACAGGCTCTTTCAAAATATCACATCAAAATATCATAGTCTCTGATGCTATGGTATGTTATGATGGTGAAGAAACATATTCATTAACCATTTAAAGTTTGAAGCCACTTAAATCTTCATGCTTTCATATTGGTTGGCTATGTACACTTGAAAGAAATCATCAAGTTTTCAAAGCAACCTTTCAGATGAGACATGGATTCATGAATTTGAAAAATTCAGTTTTGACACCTTCTATAATGATCAGAGGCTTGTCATTAAGTGCAGTTTTTGCCCTAAGTTTTCAGACACCCACATTTTTGGACATAAGAACTGCAAAGAAAATCTCTACATATTTGAACAAAAGGGGAAAATACCATATACCCTGGTAAGAAGATAATAAGAAATGACGAAAGACAGGATTATTCTTACCCTTCTGTGTCACTTTAGCCGTCTGTGCTGAGGTGATACAAAGAACACAGAGCTTTGCTAGCGTGTATCCTCGTGGATCTGTCAGTAGATGCTGCTTCTCCGCTGACTGCAGCAGCGAAGGTATTGTATGGATCAAGAGACTCAAGGTCATGTGTTCAGGGTCAATGTGAGTTATGGCATACACCAGACTGAGTGCTTGTGTCAGATCTTCACATCTGTTACTTTGCAACATGTGCTAAAGGAAAGAAAACAAAACAAAATAAGCTTTACTCTAAAATTCTGCTTCATCTCATTCCATCTTTAACCAACTTTTGGTTATATATGACTCTCTGAATCAAATGTTGTGCCATATGTCATTTTAATTAAAAATTTCATTATTATACCTGTCATTCATAATGATAGTCCCTTAACAACTGCAAAGTCTTTATATTTTTTAAAATAACATCAAGAATGATGAAATATGCCAGGCTATCAGTAGAGAAAAAAAATGACTACGGTGTTACAAGACTTATAGTACATGAAAAAATTGCTATAATTTCATGTGCCAACTATCATAGGTCGTAAAATTTTAACTGTCTAACTCTAAAGTTGATTTTATGGCAAATATTTACTTTGGATTTTTAAAACTTCACATAAAAACTGAGTTCAAAAATGGTGAATTTTTGTTTACTTTTTTGTACTTTTGCAGCACAGTCCACATTTCAACTGTTGCAACCTATCTCAGGCAATCTTTTCATTAATCTCAAATTCATAGTTTGCATTAACAGGAGTATCGGAACAAGAAACAAAGAAAAACACATTGTTGGCAGCAAAGAATTTGCCTATTATCAAGCTAAAATTTCAACAGATGTAAAATCATTTTCTGACAATTCTCCAACATAAAATTATTTTCTTGTTACTTATGTTCATTGATTTAGCTGTAGCCTGTAAAATTATTTTCTTTCTACTTTTGTTCATTGATTTAGCCGAGGTTACTTTAGCTCTGAAAAGTCCCTAACCTAATGAACTGATAGTGGGGACTTTATACTGTAGCTAAAATCAAATGCGGATATTTTCATCAGTGGCATGACCAGAAGGGGATGGAAAAGCCAAACGAGTTCATCCAAAGGATGTGAACTTTGAACTATGTATTTAAAATCTTGAACTGAATTTAGAATCTTGAACTGAAGTTAGAATGCTGTCAATACATATGATTACATGGACCACATACATCTTTCATTAATAACATGTCCACATTATGGTGAATACATAACTCATTAGTTGTATATGACATCAATATTATATCATTTGTTAGATCTTTGCAGCTATTCATAGAAGAGTCAAGTTTCATGTTCTGTGTTAATGTCATGGAGTGTATGGCAATGCATTATTTGAGTATTTGTGTTTGTTTGTTGGTGTTATTTAATTATTCCTATATTTCTTTATCCATGTTATTGGTGCCTTAATATTTATGGTAAGGACTTGTAAAGACTCTCATATTATTATAATTTGCTTTCATTTGTATAAATCATATTTGGTGTTTTCACTCAATCCATATCCATTCATTTTCTATCTTGTTACAGTAATGACAGCAATATTAAATAGCTGATCTGCAACAGTTTTACAAACCTGAAAACACTTTACACCAGGATGCTTCTTGTCAAATTTGGTTGAATTCTACTGAGCAGTTTTTGCTTTGGAAGACATTAAGATTTTTCAACTTTTAGTACTAACAGCCATATTTGATGGCAGTTTGTTATTTTTTTTGCATAAACTTAAAAGCCCTTTATGCAACAATGATCAGATTCCAGTAAGTGGTCCGAAGCAAGTCGCTGAAAGGTTTTTCAATCTGAAGTAACAATGCCCAGATTTGATGGCATTTTTTGTACAAAGTTAAAGGTTTTTGAGAATAACTTTAAAATAACAAATGTTGATGGACATTTGATGCATACTGGACACAGGGCCACACCCTAAATTCACTTGCCCTATGGACAGGTAATCTAAAAATAGGAATTTGATGTAGTCAGTTTGTAGGGCAAAAAAGTACCTCTGAATTTTATGCTTGAGAAATGAAATTTTCTGTACTGTAGACGTCATGTTGTAATTAATGCAAGAAGTGGATGTATATTTTAATAGAGACTGGATATCAAATTTTAATGCTGCTGCATTTTTTTTCAAAGTGTGTACATGTCAATAACTGATTAAAAAATCTCAACTACCCAAAGTCATCTGCTGAAACTTTAGGATATAATGACCATATTCTTTTTCTGTTAACTGTCAATTATAATTTGCAGGCATTTAATAACTTTGGAGACACTGTGTAAAATACTAATATTTTTTAATCACTTATCAATATTGACACATGTTTTTGTCATTAAAATTAACTTTTGGACACAAAGTGTAACTAAAACTCCAACACCTAATCAATATATTCTCTTTGTTATAAAAGTATTTACAAACAAGAGTCACTAGAACAGACTGATACTCTTTTGCCAAAAGAATTTCCAGGAATTCAAAATCAGAACATTTCTTCTTTTGAACTGTTGAGTGTGGAAACCATCTCTGATATTCTTGAGCAATAACACTTTCAAATTGGCACTATTTTCATCAAGGACAAACCAGACACCATTAGAAGACTTATGGTGAAAACATCATATTGATTTAATCATCCATGCAAGTGAATTGGTGACAAGATTTTCCATATGTTCATTATGCCAGCCACATTTGAGGTCAGATCAGCACCAATTTTATTCAGGACCTAGTCCGATGTCATAATTAGTCTTCTGGTAAAAATCCCATCTTCATATGACTTTCCATTCAGGAAGAGTGGCAATATTAAGATTTTTAAAATGGCTGCCATGGTGACCATATTTTAGATGTTTGATTAGCACCATTTTCATCTGGTAACAACCTAACATCATAAGAAGCTGAATGGAGAAAATGCAATATTTACACGACTTTCCATCAAGAAGGAGTAAAGATAAGATTTTCAAGATGGCTTCTGTGCTGGCCATAATGCATATCAGATCAGAACAATATTTCTTTAAGTTCAACTAGACACTATTGTAAGTTTTCCTCAAGAAAACCATATGCGAATATGACTTTCCGTTCAGCAGGGGTAGCATTAGCAAGATTTTCAAGATGGCTGCTGTGTTGGCCATATTGGATGTCAGATTGGCACGATTTTCATCAAGAACCAACCAGACATCTTAAAAAACCCCATACTGATATAATCATCAATTCAAAATTGAGTAAATGAACCAAGACTGCCACAGTAGTAGACAGATTGGATGTCAGATTGTCATCATCCTCATCATAAAAAGTCTTGTACTTACAACTCCATGTTGATATGACCATCCGTTCTGAAGAATAAGCTTTACAAGATTTTCAATATGGTCCCTGTTAAAGCCATGTTTGATGTCCAAGCAGAATCATTATCATTTGGGACCAACCAGACCACATAAGAAATCATTTGGTGAAAAACCCAGTCAATATGAATTTCTGTTCAGTAGGAAAAGCAATAATACAATTTTTAAAATGGCTGCCACAGTGGCCATATTGGGATGTCAGATCAACACCATTATCATTTAAAATCAATAACACTCCATAAGAAGTCTTGTATTGAAATTCATGCGAATATGACCATCCATTCAGGAGAGGCAGAGACAACAAAAATTTCAGGATGGCCACAGTGGTAGCCATACTGGTTGACCAAGCAGAACATTTTCAATTACTCTGAACTAGACATATGAATTATTCTGGTGAATACTCATGTCCATTTGATATTCCATTCAGAAGAAGTAATGATAACAAGATTTTCAAAATGGCTACTACAGAGGTCATAATGGAATTCAGATTGGTATTATTTTCATTCAGGACCACCTAGACATCATAAGAAGTGTTTCAGTGAAAACCCGATGTTGACATGGCCATACATTCAAGAGGAGAAGTCATACCAAGATTTTCAATACATCTGCTGTGCCAGCTTTATGGGATGTCTGAGCAGCACCATTTTCCAACTAGACCACGAGATAAATATGTGCAATCATCCAAGTAGTAAAGGGGGAGTAACTTCTGCTAATGCAGAGCTGCCAACCCTTCAGACTCGCAATTAGTGAGAAGTGGAATAAAAATTAGTGAATTTTGAACACAATTAGTGAAAATAGTATATCATGACACTAACTTCACCCACTTCAATGGTCAGTACTGCATTATATGAAAATCCCCAAATAAAAATAAAACATTATTTACACTGATTACATGTACTACTTTATTTGCAGCCAAATTTACTGATATACACAAACTTCAAGCTATTTGTCATGATATGATGCTGTGGCAGTCTTGAACTTCCTCAATCAGGCTATGGTAAATTTGTTTTCAAAACAGTTCAGACTTCTTGCCTGCTGGTTAATTTTGGTGACTAAATTGTTGCAAATTTTCAGCACCCAAGGAGCCAATAAAGGAAATAATCTTTCACTGTCGCTGTTGCTGATCTCTGACTGAGAAACACAGGTTATGTTCAACAAGAAAGCTCACAATGCTTCAGCATGCAGGACTTGAGTAGGTGGCTTAAAGTACTCCAAAACTGAAATCTGCTGGGGGTGCTATACCAGTGTGTGTTTTCACATCATTCTGCCACATGCCCACAGGGGCTCGTATCATTGCTTACAATTTATCTGTCATACATGTGCTATATAATAAAATTACTACATGGTACATGTACGACAGGTAAATTGTAAGCAACAATACTAGCCCTTGTGCACATTCCCAATTGTAAAAAAAGCTCTCTTCATGTAGTTTCCCAACCTCTATGTGCTCTTTGCTACCAATATGCTTCCTCACATCATCCCTGCCACCATGCCCAATGGTAAAATTTGTGACACACTGTGTGCAAAAAAAAGCATGATGTATATTGGTATTCAATGGCTGAATGCATGACCAATTTCTGGTATATTCCAAACTAAATTTCACTTTCTGTGCAACACATTTCTTTTCCCTTGGTGGTGAAGACGTTTTCAAGATGTGATGCTGAACAGTAATTCAAATCAGTGTTGGCGGCGCATGTGCAGAGGAAAATTCCGGTTAGGCCCCAGTTTCTTTCAAAAGCATTTGTAAAACTACTCTTCTGCATATAGATTAAAATACACTAAAATGCTTGCTACTGGGCCAATCAGCTATAGTTCTACTAACATTGCAACTAGCAGTACTGGACCATTTAGGCAACTGCCTATATCACAACTAGCACTTAACAGGAAAATATAAAATAATTGAGAATTGGGAATTCATGAATTTTTTGCATGTGGCGTGAATCCACAAATCGCTGTAGAAAGTCGTGAAATTTAGGCCAAAATCGTGAGGGTTGGCAGCTATGCTAATGGATGGACAGACAATAAATGAAAAACATACAGCCATCCCATAAACTCTTCTGGTCTGTTACCAGTAGCACTAACAAAATTGCCATCAACTCTGCACAGTCTTACAGACCAACAATTACCAATGAATTCTTCCTTAACATGCTGCTCAAGTGAAGATTAACATCTATCAACTGACTCAGCTGCCCAGGTTGAATTGTGCAACTCGTTAGTCAAAGCCACCAGTTCCAAAAGTAGAACCAGTCTCCCATACCTACATGGTATAAATATGACTGCTTCCATAAATATTAACCACTCAGAAATCTACATCATCAAATCTGCCCCAAGACTAGTAAGTTGTGCCACTAAATAAATATGACTGGTTCCTTAAATTCCACCCACTAAAACTTACATGAACCAGTCTATCACAGAACCAATCAGATCCACATAAATTAAGCAACTGTTCTAATGTATGAAGACTCCGAAGATCCAACCAGCCAGAGTTAAAGACAGATTTGAGCGTCTCCCCCATCACATCACTGGGAAGGGCATTGCTCAAAATAAACTGATGACCCATGGAACGTTTGGAGCTCGGTAGAATGTCATTATTCATTCGATTCAAAATGGTAACCATCAAATGGGACCTGAAAGACAAAAAGTCATCATGATGAAATATTTAAAGTGGATCACAAAGATGTGAGTGAGCAACAATACTTGGAAACATAGCAAGTGTATTTGAGCAATGACTAGGAACAATAAACAAGAAGAGGAAGAAGGAGAAGAAATATCAGATACTGGAATTATAATAAAGTATATAGCATATAAATTGCATGCACTGTAAGATGAAACAGTCTTAACATAGCAGGAAGAGTCTACCTGAGGGAAATGGGGGTTCGTACCTGGAAGATTCTATCTGACAGTTATGGGGTGCAAGTAAGGAAGTGTCTATCCGACAGAAATGGTGGTGCAAAAATAACAAAATAAAAGAGTAAGATATTGATTCACTAATGAATACCATGCAATCACTTTCCCAACAGTGAAAGGTAACTAGCCTTTCACAATGAAGGCAAAATTTTCTGCAACTTAGAGGTTCTGGCATAACTACGTGGCTCTTACTCAAATCTGAGGAAGTTCTGGCATGATCATGACTTGAACTCAAATCTGAGAAAGTTGTGGCATGATCATGACTTGTACTCAAAACTGAGGATATGCTAATGTGATCATGACTCATGCTTAAATATGAGAAAGTTCTGGCATGATCATTACTCATACTAAAATCTAAGGAAATCCTGGCATGATCATGACTTGTTCTAAAATCTAAGAAGTTCTGGCATGATCATATACCGCATACTAAAATCTGAAAAAGTTCTGGCATGATCATATGACTCATACTACTTATGCTAATATTCTTTTTTCCAGAAGTCTCAATTTATACATTATATATGCAAATATTCTACGGTCCAACACTCTCAATTTATATACTGTGCATGATAGGACTCTATAGTCCAGTAGTCTCAATTTATATACTTAAGCTACACTTTGTTTCCATGGCAACAAAAACAGTGAATGCAGAAGACTGCAAATATCAAAGCACCTCTACAGAACTTGATTGACATGTATACAACTTTGGTTGAAACCTTGGTTTGAGTGTTATGCTCTGGAATGAAAAAACTGTTAAGGACAGACAGACAAATGGAAATAGCATTACCTATATTCCCACCAAAATTATATACAAAGAACAGTAGGAAAAACTGCACGCTTCTCTCCCACAAAATAAAAAAGTGATATTATAAAATTTTGGAAAAATCATAAATAATAAATATTATATTCAATGATTCCTACTACTTTAATGGCTACAATTATAATAAACGGACAAAACAATATGGTAACCAAATTCTCAAAATTATAAACATGCAATTATCTAAATCATAAATATGTTATACAAGTAGATTATAAATTTGTATCATTTTTATATTATAAAATAAACATTCCACAATACAGTAGGATGAAGAAAAGTTTCTTAACCACATTAATTGTTTTATTCATTTTTCTATGGAATTTAGCATGCCAGAAATTTGAATAACACTTCAAAAGAATGTGTAGACATTAATATTATTATTATCATTAATATTATTATTGTTGCTGCTGTTGCAAATACAATACAAATAATTCTTCAATGTAAGTGAAAACATGAAATAAACATATAATATACTTTATCTGGTAAATAAACATACAATATACTTTATCTGGTAAATAAACATATAATATAATTTATCTGGTAAATAAACATACAATATACTTTATCTGGTAAATAAACATATAATATACTTTATCTGGTAAATAAACATATAATATACTTTATCTGGTAAATAAACATATAATATGCTTTATCTGGTAAATAAACATATACTTTATCTGGTAAATTTATTTCCATAGTCATCTATTTTAATTATTACTTTGATTCTGTATGCATACATACATGATTCTTTCTGTCTTGAATAATAATAATAATAATAATAATAATAATAATAATAATAATAATGATGTCTAAATTACTTTCTCTCTTGAATATAGTAAAAGCAATGACATTTTAAATTATACTTAGGAATTTTACAAAAATATCTTAAGGCAATTTTTTTCAGACTGGATTATTTAAGAATGTGTGGCAAGCAATACAAAAATGATAAAGTCAGTATTCTACTTGCATTATAGTTTTATGATTCAGAGAATTTTGTCACTGTAGTTTCCTACACGTTATTTTAATTTTACTGGTTATTGCAGTGGATTGTATTGGATCACACCTTTAGGTTCATTTCATCCAAAAATGTCTACATGCTTTAACATTGACTTTGCCATATGCACCTCTCAGGGCATCTGAATAATGACCTTCCAAACGAATATGGATGTATATGAATCCAAATGAAGTGAATACTTGACACTTAAAGGTATGTAGAATCAAATTCTAAAAAATGACACCCATTACTGAAATAGTCAG
Organism: Megalonaias nervosa; assembly: GCA_016617855.1. Classification (NCBI taxonomy): domain Eukaryota; kingdom Metazoa; phylum Mollusca; class Bivalvia; order Unionida; family Unionidae; genus Megalonaias; species Megalonaias nervosa. The sequence continues at coordinate 33,757 of JAECUM010015515.1, forward strand.
TTCTGAATGCATACATGACCCGTGTGACTTGTACTATAGATTGTAATTAAGCCAGGTAAATACTTTCAAATACTAGAGGTGGGTTATTATTCATAATGGGCTGAAGGCAGATTACATAAGACTGGAAGCAGGTTATGATTCATTATGGACTAGAAGCAGATAAGACTGGAGGTGGGATATGATTCATAATGGACTGGAGGCAGACTAGATAAGACAGGAGGTGGGTTATGATTCATAATGGAGCAGAGGCAGACTAGATAAGACAGGAGGTGGGTTATGATTCATAATGGAGCAGAGGCAGACTAGATAAGACTGGAGGTGGGATATGATTCATGATGAATTGGAGGCAGACAATACCAAATGGAGTAACTAACCTTTCATTATAGTATCTGCTGGATTCTGGATCAATGGGATTTCCAATCTGAGAAAGAAGTTGCAACATGGCAAGTGGTTTGGTTCTTGCATCTTCACTCAATGTATTCATGTAACTACATAACCAAGCACAAATAACTACTGGCAAGAAACACATCTTCGTCTTCACATAATTCAGAATACTCTGAAAACAAGTATTAAAAACATTCTTATGATGCTGCTTTCATTTCCAATATTATGCTTTCAAAATGTTTTTCCTATCTATACCTATTAGCAGTGTGATTTAATAATTTAAATAACTGAAGACTGGGTTGAGAAGACAAATAACCAACTATTCAATTATAATTTTCTGTAAAAGAATATAAATAAATTTAGTTTTCTTTTACAGAGTTTGATTTGGATTTTGAACAAAATCTTCAGGAAAAGCAAAATATGTGCATAAAATCTTGATCAGTAAAATGCAAGCATGAATAACATGGCAGAAAAATGCGCCAATAAACTGTTACACTTTCTGGGATACAAGCAATAACACAATTATGAAGTATGCAAATATGTTATTACCAATGAAAAAATTTAGCAAATATATCAGACTGATTAAAATCAACAGTTAAATGATTATGATGAACCAATTATTACATATCAACCAGTTCTGAACACTAATACTTGTACATTCTTTAAAACAGTATTTCATTTATGGAAGTAACACATGATGATACTTCTGGTCCATAATGAAACATAGATGAATTCATGACAATACTACTGTCCCTTAATAATATGAACAAAGAGGGGTAAACATACTTATATTTTACCTACAATGGTATGTATTTCTAACTGCTTTCCTGTTAGCCCTACAATGTAAGACATAGCACATGTTGTTTTTGTTTAAGTGCTATGTCTTACAACCCAAAAAACGGCCTTGCATAGCCTGTTCCAATGTCGCTGACATCGGAACAAGTAGTCAAAGTTTCAGGAATATCTCACACACTTGGCAGCCTATATCGACACTCTTCCACTAATTTATGTGTAATTAATATCCTTACTGTGCTGTCTTTATCCTGGTGGAATCAAAATATGACACTAGTAAATGGATGCATTTTCATGTTCCGTTGACATACATTTGAATTTGCTGCAATGTGACGGTAGTCGAGGTATGCCGAAGTATGTTCAAGTAGGTTCATGTGGAGGATATTTTCTTTAACGAAACGAAACATTGCTTACAGTTCCAATAGGCATAATATATTTTTTTTATTCATTTCATTAAAGAATAATATTTCAACCTAACCCAATTTCGGCATTCACAGCTTTCTTCGATTTTCAGCCAACTGAAATGTAGGCCAAAGAAACTTGAAAACAGGTCCATTTCTTTTGTGAGAATTTGAATTTATCAGAGAAAAGACATCAGTGTAAGTAAAGTCTGGCAAAAACATTAAAACTTTACTTTGTAGAAAAGCATCGTTATTGGTTGCCAGTTGTATGTGATATTCCTGAAAATTTGACTTTCGTTTCAACATCAAAACATGCTACACAGCGCCGTTAGTTAGGCAGTAACACCCATCATCCCTGATGGGTCTTATGTGATAGGACTACTTTCCTGTGAAACCATGAATGGTTTG